>CM030361.1:17730142-17977528 GCA_017893485.1 Hemerocallis citrina | reverse complement strand
TTTAAGGAATTAATTTTTCATTTACAAAATTATTTCATGCCATAGAGATTGAAAACAAATGTCTTTAAGAAAAAATATAATATTTTGAGCAATGTACTATTTTAATAGTTTCTAGAAAGATAACTAAGGATTGAATGATCGCATAGAATTTCTGTATAAACTTGTTTAACCTGCTCAATAGAAGAAAACCCAATGGAATGTGAAACTCATCCGAAACTTGACACGAGGTTTAAGTCTCTAAAAGAAAGCCGGTCATAAAGCTGGTGATGGTTTCAGGTTGAGTTCAAATCTCCTCAAACACCCACCAAACGGTCCAAACCCGGCCTGTGGCCTGTGCACGCTGCACAAAGACCCCTACTTTTAATTAAAATTGTACTATCATGACTGCTGTCTTGTATCTTTCCCAGCCTATAGATGATGAGTTCATTCCTGCCAATGCTCAAGAATTGGAAGCACACAGCAACAATCAATTCTCAGCACCTCCTCCAACTGTGGATGAAGAATGTGAGTCAATGGATTCTAACAATTCTATCAATGGAGAGGCAGCTGATCTACAGCCAGGAGCGTCACAATGCGCTTATCTGAAACAAGAAATTCCTGAAATGCCTTACCCGGTTATGTATCCGGCGTTCTTGACTCCGGTCTATCCATATTCTCTGCCTCCATGGTCAGTTGAACCGACAGAGAAGTGCACACATGAAGTTTTTAAGCCAACACCTGTACATTCAAAGGCTCCTATAAATGTAGATGAACTCTTGGGAATGTCAACACTGAGCATACGAGAATCAGCGGTCAATTCACCATCGCAACTTACACAGAATATGCTGGCAGTTTCAGAAAGACCGTCTGCATTTCATGCCAATCCTCCATCAAGCGGCTGAGACATGAAGTCTAGTACTAATCCTATCCAGGAAGTGTAGTTTAAAACCTTAGTGAATCAATGATAAACACCATGTTGTTCATAGGAAATACATCTGATTGCATGTGTTTCTGTCTTTATATATATGTATAATCATACTGTATACGAAATAATATCTTTGGTTCGCAAATTTATATGGAAGTGACTAAATTCTTATTCATTCTTTTTAATTTTCATATAACCTTGACTTCAACTTTGAACTTCTGCAGTATATTCATTCATATAGTGTAATATCATATAATTGGTTGCATACTATGCATCTGGAATTGATTTACTGCTACATTTGTTCCCCATATTGATCCCTATAGAGATCGGTGTGGCTGATGATGGTATTCCTCATGAGTATGCTGCAGTATAATTTTATGCTATATGTCACATCCTGCCAATATCAAATAAATTGTTTTGTTAGATTGGTTGCTGTTATATAATATAAGTTTCTGTTAAAATTTAGACCATTGATCTCCAAAGCAAAACAAAAGTTGCATTCATTGAAAATCTATACAATAAATTACAAAGAAAGCTATCAAGTGGTTCTCATTCAATTTCCCCTAAAATCAATGGTCTAGATTGATTCTCATAAAACATATTTTTCCGCCCAAAATTTCAAACCCAAAAATTAAATTTTTTTCCCCAAAACTAAAAAACACATTACTTTATCACTATATCTCTCATCTCTCCACTTTTTCATATTTCTCTCTCCCTCTCTCTCCCATTCTTTCTTATATACTTAGAAATTTAGATTTTAAGATTTCAGGTTTGTAAAATTTTCAGAATTTTTATGCTTTTTTTATTCCTCATGTTATATTGAAAATAACAAATTTCTCTTCAACAGTTAAATTTCATCATTTTCCACACTTAAAGTTTTAAGAAGTTTGATTTTACACCCTCATTTATAATTATTTTTCGACATATACTAATAGAAACATGGACTTTTATTTACAACTAATTATTATCATACTATTCAAACTTGAACTACATAATTGTTGTTTTACTGTTTACAAAGCTTTTCGTGTGTTGTATCGTTCCGAAGACGTGCCGTAGGCACGTGCCCACGGGAAAATCTAGTTTCTCACAGATCACACTTTTCTTCACTAGCTTCTCCTGAATTCTCCTGAACTTCCAACAGTCCTTCTCCAGTACCAGTGTTCCCTCCACACTCTCCTCATCCAAAGCTACACACTTAAAAAGACATGACACCAACCCATCCTCCCAAAAAGAAGAAAATCGCAGACTTAAAAAGACAAAGCATCGCCAAAAAAATCTGAGCATGATGAAACTCATTCGCTGGACTTAGTCATCGCCAGAAAACCTTGAGCAATAATTTTGTAAATTATTTTTTCCGTTTTCAAATTCTTTTGTTAAAATGTATTATTGGATCTTCTGTTAAAATCTATTTTTAATCAATAATTTTATTTGTAACTAGCTTCCAATGATTTTTATATTGTACTACAAATCCTTTTATTATTGTTATTATGACCTTGACTATTATTGATATTATTATTACTATTGTTAATAAACTTTTATTTTTGGAATCTTACATATCGTAATCTATATTGTATTTTTATCAGAGTATGGATTTATACATACCATTTTATTTAATTAAATAATATGTAATATTATTTTGCTCCTTATTTTGGTTCGATTCAAATACACTCTTGGTCTTTTGTGAGATCCTACATTCTATTGTATTTAGTAATATTTGAGTATTAATTTAATGCATAAAAATTTATTAATCGTGTTACTATATTATCGTTGATCTATTTATTCATTTTTTTGATGTAAGCGGATAGAGTCAAACGATCTATTTATTCATTTATTTTCCTAAAACTCCAAACCCATTTTCTTATTGGATTTTAAAACCCGAAACCCAATAACAACACCAACACCCGATCCCCGTTATAAACCAACCCCCCCCCCCCCCCCCCCCCCCCCCCCCCCCCCCCCCCCCCGCGCGCGCGCGCGCCAGCTCCCCTAAACCCTAATCCCTGTTTTTATATATATATATATACCCATACATCTACCCTGTTCACCATACAAACCTAGCCGCTCATCCCCCTCTCTCTGCCTGTGCTCCCCCTCCCTGCCTTCGACACCTCGAAAGCAGCACCTCGCCACGACTCACCCAAGCACCAGACCCCGACGCCCCTACATCCATCCTCCTCTCCTCGACCAGTCGCCGCTCACGCCGCACCTACCGCTCACGCTACAGGCTGCTGACAGCAACAACAGCCGCTGCGACAACGCCAGCCTCGATCCCCCGGTACTGCCTCCTCCCGACGCGATGCCAGAGAGCAGCGACGCCGGCTCTGTCGGCCACAGCAGCGCTCGCCCTGCACTCTCCTCCGTCAGCTAGCAGCCCAGCACGCCCTCGTCGCTGCCCCACTCCTGACGCAAGCCAGCAAGCCCCTCGACCTCCCGCCATCGCCCATGGATGCCGTCGACCACCGATCCCCAAGCCCTCCTATATTTTGCACCATCAGCATCAAAGCCTCCTTTGATCTCTAGCCATCCAATCTTGATCATCTTGATCATCCGATCAGATCCTATAGGGAAGTGTGCAGTCAGGTAATCAGGTAAACATGTACAGGTAGAACCTATTAGTCCTCTTCTGAGTACACCTTTCTATAGGGAAGCATGGGTAAACAGGATCGTGTATCATGTAGTCATGAACACGTAACAGGTGGGAAACACGGGTCATCTTCTAAGTACACATTTCTATATTTTCCACTACTAGATCTTTTCCTTAATCCCAACTTGATTATTTTGTTATTATTATCAAACAGACATGTATGTATCACAAACAGGGGCAAGAATAACATGCCATGAACAAGTAACAGGTTCAGGTTGAAAGATAAACATGTACAGATGAAAGACAACTCATAAAAGGATAGAACAACGAAAATTCTAGTTCAGAACAGCAAGACAGTACTGCACTAAATTTAAAATTCTCATTGCTACAAATGTACAAATCTAGATCCGTCAGAAAATCTGGAATCGGCCGAATCTAGCAAATATATATAAGTAATATGGTATTTCACAAAAACCAGACTCAAAATAGATTTGTATCCAGAAAACATGTTCAGTCAGAAATCAGAAACTTGTATTCTTAAACAGGAAAATGGCATAAAAACTTACTGATTAAATCCAAGAAAAGTCTGGGGTATTCCCTAGTATGTCTAGTAACTCCCTAGTATGTCTAGTAACAGAAAATAAAGTTTCATAATTTTCCAACATAGATAGAATAGTCAAGTAAAATCAGAAAGCAGCAAGGTACAGTAATTTTGTAAATTTGGAATCATAAATACAGCAGTACTAAAACAGCAATAGATTACAAAATACAAATCGAAATCAAGATTCGACAAAAGGGTGATAAAATAGATACAGAAGGCTACAATTCATATTCACAAAGTTTTTATAGACAGCAAATAGAATCAGGTCGAATTTATGTTTCTATACTGAACAGTATGAAAATTCTGCCTGTATAGTAAATGTTTGCAGGTATAGAATAGTTTATAAAAGTTATCAATTAAATCCACAAAAATTAGGGGTTAATCCCAATCAAGTCTAGTTGTACTTCGCAAAATATTGGATCAAAATATTATCGTTAACATCAGTATAAAAATAATTTATCATCCAGAATTCATATAAAACAGAATCTGGAATTTTTCTACACATCTGTAGTAAAATAGTCATAACTTGCAACTCATAAATCGAAACTGAGATCTGTCAGAAAATTTGGAAAGTAGACAGAATTCTCTATAATTCATATTCACAAATAATTTTTATATACTGACCTTAATAGGGTCTAAAATACTGAACAAAAACGGGGTAACAGCAAAAACAGAAAATCTCTTTATGCATAAAATTAACCAATTTATGTGAAACACATCCAAATCATACAAAACGTGAAATATTGTCTACTAGATGTCTAAGCAACATGGTATAAGTTATTTGATAAGTCTACAACGAGTTATACTACATTTAACACATCATGCATACAAGAGCATACAACACCTCAAAATCACGAACATATGCATGTATACAAGAATTGATTATCTCTAAGTCTAAATTCATGTCGTGTGTGTAATTAAACAACTACGGCAAACCAACACATAGAGACAAGATATAACAGGGGTTCAAGGGGATAGATCTTGAAGCAACTACACTACAGACGGTATTTAGTACTTGTATTATACAACAAAAAGAATACAATTTACTTGCCTTATAGCTGACGACGAGAACGAAGCAAGAACAAGAATAACGGAAACGGATTTTCGGGCACGAACACGATACCAACGATCACGAACAAGATGAACAACCAATCGCGAATAAGATGAAGACGATTAAGACGATCAAGGGCCAAGATCAGAAGCTGATGAAGATCAAGATCAATCTGATGATGATCAGATCGCGAGGGAAGATCAGATGGCCCAGATCAAGAGATCAAGTTCAGATCAAATGGACGGCCAGGATCTGATCGGATGATGAAGATGATCAAGATCGGATGACTGGAGATCAAAGGAGGCTTTGATGCTGATGGTGCAAAATAGAGGAGGGCTTGGGGATCGGTGGTCGACGGCAGCCAGGGGCGACGGTGGGAGGCCGAGGGGCTTGCTGGCTGGCATCGGGAGTGGGGTAGCGACGAGGGCATGTTGGGCTACTGACCGACGGAGGAGAGTGCAGGGCAAGCGCTGCTGTGGCCGACAGGGCTGGCATCGCGTCGGGAGGAGGCAGCACCGGGCGATCGGGGCTGGCATTGTCGTGGCGGCTGTTGTTGTTGTCATCCTGCGGTGGATATATATATATATATATATATATATATATATATATATATATATATATATATATATATATATATATATATAAACATGGATTAGGGTTTAGGGGAATTAACGGTTGGGGGGGGGGGGGGGGGGGTGGTTATAACGGTTATCGGGTGTAGGTGTTGTTATTGGGTTTCGGGTTTTAAAATCCAATAAGAAAATGGGTTTGGAGTTTTAGGAAAATAAAAGAATAAATAGATCAACAATAATATAGTAACACGATTAATAAATTTGTATGCATTAAATTAATACTCAAATATTACTAAATACAATAGAATGTAGGATCTCACAAAAGACCTAGAGTGTATTTGAATCGAACCAAAATAAGGAGCAAAATAATATTACATATTATTTAATTAAATAAAATGGTATGTATAAATCCATCCTCTGATAAAAATACAATATAAATTACGATCTATAAGATTCCAAAAATAAAAGTTTATAAACAATAAGTTTATTAACAATAGTAATAATAATATCCATAATAATTAAGGTCATAATAACAATAATAAAAGGATTTGTAGTACAATATAAAAATCATTGGAAGCTAGTTACAAATAAAATTATTGATTAAAAATA
The DNA here is from genome assembly GCA_017893485.1 of Hemerocallis citrina. Lineage (NCBI taxonomy): Eukaryota > Viridiplantae > Streptophyta > Magnoliopsida > Asparagales > Asphodelaceae > Hemerocallis > Hemerocallis citrina. Next base: position 17,971,207 of record CM030361.1, on the reverse strand, counting down.
GATTTTAATAGAAGATTCAATAATACATTTTAACAAAAGAATTTGAAAGCAGAAAAAATAATTTACAAAATTTTAAATATAGAAAATACATATTTGCAAAAACAGGGGTTACAAATCCTACCCACCGGTACTTACAACAAAATTTTGTCCTCGAAATTTGCTTAGGCGGTACATAGGACAAGGCAAAACAAACTTAGGGGATAACAAAACAGAGAATTAGGGAAATAGAAATGAAATGGGGGCAACACAAGAAAAAGAAGGAAGTGGATAACAACAATGTCAAATGGAATGCATGAAAGAAAATAAACAGTATTAAAAGGAAAGAAACAACACAAGATAACAACACAAGATAGAGAGTAGGCAGAACTGGAATCAAAGGGAGAATGAACAGAGAAGAATTGAATCAAATTATGAATTGGTGCATGATGGCAAAATGGAATGCAAGAAAGAAGTAACCGGTATCAAAAGTGAAGGAAAAACAACATAAGATTTGCAAGATAACAAAGCAAAGAGATGAAGAAATAGATAGAGCTGGAATCGAAGAAAGGATGGACAAGGAAGAGTTAGACCAGCCAATGAGTCAATGGATGACGATGAATGCAAGGGATAAAGAAGCAAACAATGTAGGGAAGGAGAAACAATAAGAGAATCCTGCGACCTGTGGGTTATGGGCCAACAACGCTTTCGTTGCGCAACTCTGATCGGGGAAGACTCTACCAATAGCATTCATTCGCTCCAGCAATCTGCTTAGTGGCTCACCATATCCTCGACACGTCCAAATAACATCTCTCTAGCATGAAGTTCGAACTCCTGGCAACTTCAGATGCTGAACACTTCCTGAGATCCTGGGACTGCATGCACATCTTGGTGCAAAAGACGACACATCCTCTCCTGGCGATGATCCAAACCGCTGACAAGCCGAAGTAGAACCAGTGATGCCGACTGACGGACCAAGCAGAAAAGAATGGATGACACCAAAATCAGAAAGATATGTGTACGAAAAGAAATGAATTCACACCCAAAGGAATCAACAAACAAGGACGACTAAAAGAGACGGAAGAACAAGGAATCAAGGGATTGAATAAGAAGGGATCAAATGAACGGAATAAGACTAGTATCCAGGTCAAGTTGATTATAATTCATTCATGTAAGCATGGTTTGTGTACTGTTGAGCCAATCCTTGATCGAGCACAAACTTGTCTAACATATTAGCCAACTAATACATTAGCCAAACCTAGGCTCTGATACCACTTAAAACCTTGTCACGCCCTGCTTCCCAAAAAGAATGCGGAATACGAGTACGTGACAAATTAAGTTCAGCGAATAATTTTCATCATTCATAAGCTGTAGGATCGACTCAACATCATAACATGAAATATAACAAAATATACTCAACTACGCATGCATGAATAAATTATTAATCAACAGAAGTTATTTGAACGTACAAATATAAACTTCCCAAATAAATACAAGATCTGGATCAAAAAGTAAAACTTCGAGACAACATACCCTTTACAAATTTCAAGTAGCAACAAGAATTTAAATAAACTCAAATACAAAATAACTAAAGGAAAATTTCCCAAGCAAAGCCTAGAACGTTAGCTCACCAACTCCTTCTGGCAGTTCGTCTCCAAAGTCTGTACATATGATGCAAAAGAAAAATAGAGAAACAAAGACAAACGCCCTTAGTGCAAGTTAGGGCCGCAACTAGTACAAGCAAAGATACAAGAACGGAAATATAATAAAGAACAAGAGACAAGTTACATGATTTTGATTCATGAGTTTGCATGAACCCATTTCCGTTACTTGTTTTCCAGTTACAAGTTGTTGTGCTTCTGTTCTAATGTTTATTTCCCACAGCCACCACAATGCTTTGCCCTGTCGATCTAATCTCCAATGCAAAACTCTCAGTCGCTATCAACCAGGGCAGTGGCCCCCTCGATAAAGAGAACCCCGCAACATGAACACATACTAAACCCAGCGTAACGTACCCATATCCCTCACTGATGGCACCATGGTCTTTCAGCTCTGCTCCCAGTATGCCACCAATTAGTAGTAGTGAGATAAACATCTTAAACCCCCCGATAAGCATTAGCCGCCTTCTTCCGAACCTGTCGACAACTAGGATTACTATTATATTGAAACTGGTTGCAACTAGTCAGGTTACAACTCCTGACATAAGCGAGGCGCTCTCTTTGAACCTGATTGTTTTGAACATGATTGGACCGTAAAAGTTGACAACATTGATACGTGTTAACTGTTGGCAGAATGGGAGGGCAACTGCGATTATGAGATATGGTCTATAGTTTGAAGGGTGACTGATATAGTTGGAAAAGGTAATTGCAGATACCGGATGGCTGAATATGAAGGGTGACTAATATGCAGAGTTTCATATGGGTCCAACAATGCGTGGTCTTGCTTTAGTCATGCTTGCAAGTATTGCCAACTGGAGTTAATTAGAGCAATTATTTGATTCCAAGGTACTAGATTTTTTTTTTTGATCATAAGATTCCAAGGTACTAGATATTTGAAGTTAATTAGAGTAATTCTGTATCCTTGATTTTTGGGGTCAACTCTTTTCGATTTACTTTTGTTTATGAGAATACTTCATTTAGCTTCTTTTTTTATATTTTAATTTAATGTTTTAGAAAAGAAAATGGCTAGTACTATAAGCTACTTGGATAAATTAAAAAGATTGCTTTGTGTTTTGCTTAGAAGGAGAGTTCCTCTGCTAAGGCCTGCAGTTTTGTCTCTGTCAGCTTAACATTATGGAACTACTTCCTTTTTAATTCATGAAGGAAACGTAATGCTTTTAACTTACTACAGTCAAATAGCTATAGTCGAATGGCATTGAAACCATTTACTTACAATTTTGTACTTCCATCATGAAGTACTGAGTTGCGTCTACACAAAAGGATACTAAATATAATCAACTAGCTTGTGTTCTTGTGTGAAGGTTGCTCCCAGTTGCACAGCATTAGTGTATTCTGGTTTCCACACAGAGCAGCTCCTAATTATATGTATGTTAAATTAATCTAACCAACTTTGGCTGATGAAGTCGTTGTTCTGAATTTCTCAGGAGCCTCAAATTTTGCTCAGGTATGTGATCAATGGCCGACATTGTTGATTTATCTTCACCTAACAAATTTGGTCTAGGTAATTGATTTTATGGTATTTGCTTCTCTGTGGTATGAGTAAAAAACAGATTTGGGGAAAAATCTTTATTATTCTTCTTGTTCTTTATTCTTTACAGTATACATCAATATATAAGGATTACAATCTTGGAGGAGAAGAATGGAGATTGAGAGAAGATTGAGAGCTGAGAGATTTGGAAAATCTGTTTCCTATAGATTAGAAAACAGAATATACATATTACTACTTACTACATTTCAACACTCCCCCTCAAATTGGTCAATAGATATTGAACATGCCCAACTTGTTAACAAATTTCAAGAAGAGCCGACTTGAAACTGCTTTGATCAGGATATCTGCGAGTTGATCTTCTGACTTTACTTTAGATATCTCAATGACTTTCTCATCCAATTTCTCCTTGATGAAAAATCTATCCACCTCTACATGTTTCGTCCTATCATGTTGAACTGGATTGGCGGCAATATCACATGCTACTTGACTATCGCAATACACCTTCATAGGTTCATTCGGACCACAGCCTAAGTATCGCAATACACCTTCCGCTATACATAGAGCTACTCCACGATACTCAGCCTCTGAACTAGAGCGTGCAACAATATTCTGCTTCTCGCGTTTCCATGTAACTATATTTCCTCCAACAAAGGTGAAGTATCCTGAAGTGGAGCACCTATCAATTATAGATCCCGCCCAATCAGCATCAGTATATGTCTCAATCTTCAAGTGACCATATTTCGCAAATAGAACCCTTTTTTCTGGAACAGACTTAATATATCTCAAAATCCTCATCACTGTATCCATGTGATGTTCCTAAGGTGCATGCATAAATTGACTTACCACACTTAAAGCATATGATAAATCTGGCCGTGTATGTGCAAGATACATCAGTCGTCCAACCCATTTCTAATATCTTTCCTTATCACAAGGCACATGATCAGGTTCGTTGCAAAGTTTCAGTCCTTCTTCTAATAGTGTACCAATCGATTGACAAACAGACATTCCAGTTTTCTTCAATAAATCGAGAGCATACTTTCTTTGAGACAGAAATATACCATTTCTCGAGTGAGAAACTTCAATACCAAGAAAATATCTCAAAGGGCCAAGATCATTCATTTCGAACTCTTGTGACAAGTGGCTCTTCAATGCCATTCTCTCCTCAGGATCATTCCCAGTTACTATCATGTCATCCACATATATAATGAGAGCAGTAATCTTACCTTCTTTCCTTTTCAGGAATAAGGTATAATCTGAATTACTCTGACAATATCCGAATGTCCTCATTGATTTTGTAAACCTCCCAAACCAAGTTCTTGGCGACTATTTGAGACCATATAGTGCCTTCCTTAATCGACATACTTTATTCCTGTGTTGGATTGATCTGTTCGACCCCGGTAGAAGATCCATATAAGCCTCCTCTGTCAATTCCCCATGCAAAAATGCATTCTTCACATCAAATTGCTCTAACGGCCAGTCAAGATTTGCAGCAAGTGACAGTAGGACTGGAACAGTATTGAATTTTGCCACAGGCACGAATGTATCTTCATAATCAATTCCATATGTTTGAGTGTATCCTTTGGTAACCAGCCTTGCTTTGTATCGCTCTATTGAACCATCAGACTTATATTTTACCGTATAAATCCATTTGCATCCTACTGGCTTCTTCTCTGCTGGTAGCTCGACTATCTCCCAAGTCTCATTCTTTTTCAAGAACTTCATCTCTTCATCCATAACTGCTTTCCACCTTGGATCAGTAAGGGCTTCCTGCACACTGTTAGGAATAGATACAGTAGATAATTGATTTACAAATGATTTATTTGATTCCGACAAGCGGTGAGTGGATACATAATTACTCATGGGATATTTGACGTTACTAATAGGATCAGGTTCATAAGTGGGTTTTGGAATACCTCTATTAGTACGTTCTAGGAGCTTCGGACAACGATGACGATTGGTTTTGGGGTTCTGACGGTTCACTCTCACTGAAATTAGGTACTGGTTGCAATTCTTCAATAGGATCTTCTTCCCTTGGTTGCACTTCTTCATGAGGGTCTTCCTCCCTTGCTAGGTATTCACTTAAGTGTTCGCCATTATTTGTATCCAGTTGTTCATTCTGGCTGGTAATTACTTCATTATACCCAAGAGTCTGAACTTCACTAATCCCTTCATCATACCCAAGAGTCTGAACTTCACTTCGGCACTCCCCCTGAAGTTCAGTCGTAGAAGAAGAAAAATACATCTCATCTTCATGGAACACAACATCCATAGTCATAAACATCCTTTGATTTGGTGGGTGATAGCACCGATACCCTTTCTTATTCTGTGCATATCCCACGAAAACACAGCGGACAGCTCGAGGAGTTAACTTATTACGTTCATGTTGATGAAGATGAACAAATGCAACACACCAAATACACGAGGTGGCAAGTTGACGACTTTTGGTGCATTCACGGCTTTAGTTAATGCTTGAAATGGTCTGAGGAAGTTTATGATGCTAGAGGGAACTCGGTTGATTAAGTATGTAGCAGAAGTAAGGGCTTCCCCCCAATAAATGAGTGCCATGTGTTCATGGATAAGAGAAGCACGGACCACCTCAAGCAAGTGTCTATTTTCTCTTTCTGTAACCCCATTCTGTTAAGGTGTATATGGGCATGTAGTCTGGTGAACAATGTCGTGTTCCTCCAAATATTGTTGCAGATTCGAACTCAGATACTCTCCGCCATTATCACTTCTAAGAACTTAAATCTGTGATTTATACTGAATCATAACATGCTTGTGAAATTTCTGAAACAAGCCACTAACTTCACTTTTCGATTTCATTAAAAAAATCCAGGTCATACGAGTACAGTCATCAATAAATGTCACAAACCATTTGGCTCCTCCAAATGTAGTGGTTTTGGATGGACCCCAAACATCAAAATGAATAATCATAAATGGAAGAGAGCTTCTACTTGGATTTGGAGGAAAGGAGACACGGTGACCTTTTGCGAGTTCACACACATCACACCGAACGGTAGAAATATCCAACGTAAAAAATAAACTTGGAAATAGTTTCTTCAAATAATCAAAAGAAACATGCCCTAGACATCGATGCCATAACCAAATATCTTATTTCTTTTTCTCATCTTCAGATCCTTTCACACTTAGAGCTTGAGTCAACTTACTTGAACTTTCAGATTCTAAATCCAGGTAACAGAGCTTCTCGTGTCTAACCCCATAACAAATCGTCTTGCGAGTCCGAATATCCTTAAATACACAATGTGAAGGCCAAAATACTTCAATACAATGTAAGGAGGTGGTTATTTGAGCAATAGATAATAGGTTAAAATTCAAGGATGACACAACGAGGGCAGTATCTAAGGTTAGGTTGTTTGTTAGAGGTATGGTACCCTCGCCAGTAACAGTGGCAGTGGACACAGTTGATTTGATGGATGATTGAAAATTTTGAACTTGTCTAGAATCAAAAGTCATATGTTCGGTAGCACCCGAATTAATTATCCATGCATTTTTCATAACAGAGGCAGAAATATTAAATACCTTACCATCATTACCTGCAGCTGTAACTAATGTAGAGGCATGTACAATTCTCTTCTCAACTCCATCAGTTTGTCCCATGGTAGCGGCACAAGGAAAAACAACGGATCTGATCTTCAGCAACCAATAGCAAGCGACACAACTTGGCCAAGAACAGCTCCAAGTCTTCAACAAACAGCAAAACAGCAACAATCCAACACCGAGTCAATCCCTCTCCTTCTTCACAAAATAACAAACGCAAACTCCATAGCTCCCTACCGGAACAGCAAACACACACACCGAATCCCAACCACCAAACAACAACAGCACAATAAAAGACAGCGGCAACAACAGTCAAGAGAGAAGCAATCACAGCACAGGTGGCTCGACCGACGGTGGCCTGACATCGATGGCGGCTGGCGGTGGCCGATTGGAGGTCGACGACGGGACTGGAGGCGAACGGCGGCGAGGTCGAGCGGGGAAGGGAGGAGCGTTGGGGTTTTGGTCTGGCGTCGACGAAAGGGGAGATGTCAGGATCGGGATTACGATTAGTTCTGGATCTAGCCATTGATGGTGAAAGAAGAGTTTGAGATTGAGAATAAGAGGATCAAAGGAGAAGAGAAAATCAGAGATTAGGGAAGAACTGGATATTTCTATTACTTGATTCTAGAAAACAAATTACATTGGCTTATATAAGGAAAAGAAGAAAGGTTGTTACACTAAACGACAACCTTTTAATACGTGCATAATGCACCCTTGGCATACCCGCCTTATTCATATTCAAATAATACGTGCAGCATACGTAAAATACTGATATATCAGATACTCTCAGATACTCTTCTCTACAGCCTATAATGGATTACTCTGCTATAACCCATGGATTCCCGATGAGCTCTGAGGTTACTCCGGCGACGGAAGAGAGGTCGACGCCGACGATCCTGACAACTCCTTCCCCCATAACAGCGAGCTTGTCCCAAGCTCGAAGGAGGGAAACTTCACACGGAACTCATCAATATCTATCCACGAAGCTTCCTCCATACCTGCGTTCTTCCATTTTACCAGCAGTTGAACTCCGACTCGATTTTGCTTTTTGAACATTCGCCTGTCTATTATGGACTCTGGAACTTCTGTATTGGCTTCTGGATCCCACCAATACGGCAATTCAGCTGCATTTGCCATCGCAGGATCACCATAATACTTTTTTAGCTTGGAAACATGAAAAATGGGGTGGACGGTTGCATCGGAAGGCAAATCTAGACGATAGGCCATTGCTCCTATCTTTTCCAAAATTCTGTAGGGACCGAAGAATCTCATCGACAGCTTTTGTGGCATTGGATTGCGGAGAGAAACCTGTCGATATGGCTTCAACCTGAGTAGAACAAAATCCCCTACTTCAAAGCTTCTTTCTCTCCTCTTTTTATCAGCAAACCTTTTCATTCTTTCCTGGGCTAATGTGATATTATCTTTGAGCAATTTTAGAATCGCATCCCTTGTAAGCAACGTCTCCTCTACAGATGGTAATTCAGACGTGCCTTTCACATAGTGTAAAAGTGTTGGAAGAGGCCTTCCATATACCCCTTCAAACGGTGTGATCCCCGTGGATACGTGCCAACAAGTATTATACCAAAATTCTGCCCACGGCAACCATTTAACCCACTCCGTTGGTTTCTGCCCACAAAAACATCGAAGATACATCTCTAATGCCTTATTGACAACCTCCGATTGACCATCACTTTGAGAATGGTATGCTGTTGACTGATGTAGCCTACACCCTTGCATACGGAAGAACTCCTTCCAAAATCTACTGATAAAAATTGGGTCTCTGTCACTTACTATGGTCTTGGGCATGCCGTGCAGACGATAGATGCTATCAACGAACACCTGGGCTACTGTTTGAGCGGTGTAGGGGTGTGACAAAGCAATAAAATGGGCGTACTTTGTAAGTCGATCGACGACAACCATTATCACATTCTTATTTCCACTCCTTGGAAGCCCTTCTACAAAATCCATAGAAATCTCCTCCCAAATGAGCCCCGGAACTGGCAGAGGCTGCAAAAGTCCTGCTGGAAACATAGTCTCATGTTTGTTTTGTTGGCAAGTTACACATTCTTTGATGAACATTTTGACATCTCTAGAAATTCCTTCCCATGTGAATACCCTCCTGATTCTTTGCAGCGTTTTATGAACTCCTGAGTGGCCACCTATGTTGGAAGAATGATGATCAAGAAAGATAGTTCGTCTCAATTCTGCCGTTGGACTTATGAGAATTTTTCCTTTGTAGTACCAAATTCCTCCCCTCAGTCTGTACTTGTTCCCATCCAACTGGTTGCTGTGTAGTTTTTCTTGCAACTGGACATAGTAGCTATCTTGACTCACTAGCAGTTTGATTTCTTCTACCCATTGAGGGATTACAAAAGTGATTTCATAGCAAGCTTCTTGCTCTTCCTTCTTTCTCGAAAGTGCATCAGCTACTTTATTGTCACTTCCCTTCTTGTACTCCACTTTGAAATTGAACCCCAATAGCTTCCAAAGCCACTTTTCTTGAATCTCTGTGTTAATTCTTTGATCAAGAATATATTTGATGCTCTGTTGATCTGTTCTAATTGTGAAGGGGTTTCCTAGTAAGTATTGACGCCAGTGCTTGATAGCTTGTAGGATAGCCAAAACCTCCTTCTCATAGGTGGACAAAGCTAGATTCCTTCCTTTAAGCCCCTTGCTCATATATGCTACAGGGTGATTCTCTTGGAGAAGTACAGCTCCAACTCCCTGCTTCGCAGCATCCGTTTCTACAATAAATGGTTTGTTGAAGTCTGGGGGTTTTAATACCGGAGTAGTGGTCATGGCCTTCTTCAGGGATGCGAAAGCTTGAGATGCTGCTGTCGACCAGTGAAAAGAGTTCTTCTTAAGCAATTGGGTGAGAGGGAATGCGATGCTACCATAGTGCTCCACAAACTTGCGATAGTAGCCAGTTAAACCAAGAAACCCTCTCAATTCTTTCACAGTTTTTGGCTCTGGCCAATCTTCCACAGCTTTGATTTTATTTGCATCAACAGCAATTCCTTCTGCACTTATCACATGACCCAAGTACCCCACTGATTTCTGGCCAAAGCTACACTTGCTCAACTTGGCAATCAGTTGATTCTTCTTTAACAGCTCCAGAGTCCTTGCTAGATGAGTGAGATGATCTTCCCAAGTGCTACTGTAGATTAATATATCATCAAAGAATACTAATATGAACTTGCGCAAGTATTCTTTGAACACATTATTCATCAGATACTGAAATGTGGATGGCGCATTTGTTAGCCCAAAGGGCATAACTAGGAACTCGAAATGGCCATGATGTGTGCGGAAAGCAGTTTTTGGAATGTCTTCCTCCTTAACTCTGATTTGGTAATACCCAGACCTCAAATCTATCTTCGAGAAATATTTGGCACCATTCAACTCATCTAATAGATCATCTATTAAGGGAATTGGAAATTTAGCTTTAAGAGTCTGGTTGTTTAATGCTCTATAATCCACACAGTCTCCACCCCCCATCTGACTTCTTTACTAAGATTATTGGTGATGCATAGGAGCTGTTGCTTGGGCGAATCAATCCTGAAGAGAGCATTTCTTGGATCTGCTTCTCGATCTCCACTTTATAATGGTAGGGTTGTTTGTAGGGTCTGAGGCACACTGGCTTGGCACCTTCTATCTCCGGAATTTGATGCTCTACTGCTCGTTGAGGAGGGAGGCCCACCTGGTCTGCAAACACATCAGAATATGTATGCAGGATCGATTGGACATCTTCATTGAATTCTGATTTTTGAAGGGAGGGATTGAGTTGTGCAGATGTGGTGGAGTAGGAAGCAATGGTGGATTTGGAAGTCGATCTTGAGTTTGTCGCATCATCGTCATCAGGGCTCCTATCTGAGTCTCTACTGCTGAGAACCTTGTCCCTATGCTTTCTGCGATAGCCTCCACTCGCTCATTCAAGAACCCATTCTGTAGTTGGACTTCAGCCATTTGGCTTCTCAAGGTTGCTACATCACCCTCCACGGTTGTGCTGCCCTCGCCGTCGGAGCCGTGTGGCTCTGATACCAAATTGTCAGGATCGGGATTACGATTAGTTCTGGATCTAGCCATTGATGGTGAAAGAAGAGTTTGAGATTGAGAAGAAGAGGATCAGAGGAGAAGAGAAAATCAGAGATTAGGGAAGAACTGGATATTTCTATTACTTGATTCTAGAAAACAAATTACATTGGCTTATATAAGGAAAAGAAGAAAGGTTGTTACACTAAACGACAACCTTTTAATACGTGCGTAATGCACCCTTGGCATACCCGCCTTATTCATATTCAAATAATACGTGCAGCATACGTAAAATACTGATATATCAGATACTCTCAGATGCTCTTCTCTACAGCCTATAATGGATTACTCTGCTATAACCCATGGATTCCCGATGAGCTCTGAGGTTACTCCGGCGACGGAAGAGAGGTCGACGCCGACGATCCTGACAGGAGAGCTGCGGGGGTGGATTGACGGGATAGCGACAGGGGTCTGGGCGAGGGCAGGGCTCGGGGTCGCGATGCCAGAGGTCGACGTGACGGGAAGGGAGGAGGACAGGGGGGTCGCCGGAGAACGGGGAAAGGCTGGGGGTGTTGGGGTTGATCGGAGACGGAAGAGGACGACGGGGGCTGAGGGATCGGGGTCGATAAGGAGGTTCGGGGATCGGGGTTTGGTAGGGATCGGATAGGGATGGAGGCGTCAGATCCGATTGCCTTCTCTTCTTCTTCATCTAGCCTAGATCTTGTTAGGCTCTAATACCAAGTAGTAGAAAACAGATTTGGGAAAAAATCTTTATTATTTTTCTTGTTCTTTATTCTTTACAGTATACATCTATAAATAAGGATTACAATCTTGGAGGAGAAGTAAGGTGATTGAGAGAAGATTGAGAGCTGAGAGATTTTGGGGATCTGTTTCCTATAAATTAGGAAACAGAATATACATATTACTACTTACTACATTTCAACAGTATGGGTTGAATATGGAGAAGACTTGTTATGGTAGTCTATGTTGTGCCATTCTGGAGTATGAATCTTTGCCAACTAACTCCAATTAGTGCAGAAGATTGTAGAACGACACCGATCACTGTGTTTATGCTTTAGAAGAAGATTGTAGAACGACAGTCGGGACATACCAATACCAACAAAATGATGACGGTATATTGGACCAGTTTCAACCTGACAAAGAGTTACAGAAGAAGAAGAAGAAGAAGAAAATCTCTTTTGTTAGGAAGCGTAGAGATGTATACAAGACTCTTGGAACTGGCTCTAAAGCTGAAACAGCGACCATACTTGCCTTCGGAAGTGTTTTCTCATCTCCTTACAAGAAAGTGATGATTTGGTTGTTCAGACTGGCAAGAGACTTGTGGAAGCTGAACATGGGCTAAAGTCGGGCATTCTTCCGAGGAATGTAAATGAAATGACAAGGAACAAGGATTGTGATCCTGTGAAGCTTCCGGTTGTTTTGCTATACATTGACATTGAGGAAGCCGTTTGCAGTTGCGCTTCATTAGGATTTGTGGGAACTGCAGGGTAGACCATTGCAGAAAGCATTGAGATAATGAGAAAAAAACTACGTTTGTAAATTGTAGTTCACTGGAATGCTCATAGGGATTTTGCATACGAGTTAGTGATTCTTCTAGTTTAAGCACGCAGTTCATACGTTTACCACATGCTTTCCTGAGGAACAAATTTGTGTTGCTGTATTGCATATAGAATGTGGGAATAGAGAAGCAAAAATGTCAAAGTTCTACTGTATGAAAATCTTATGTTTTGAAAGAAGACCATCAGGGGAGAATGAGTCGAGATATCTCACAAAACCTAAATGTCATTGATGTCATCGAACCAACCCCCCCTAGAAACAAGACTGAAAGTTCAAGACACCACTTCTATTCCTAATTCAGTATGCCAGATTGCTGCTCCATGAACCTCCCAGCAAATAGCCAATCTGACACGAACGAGCTGACACGCTTCTCAAAGCAAGCCCCTTCAAGAAGAAAATACCTGGGTCTCTCTATCCTTGACTCCGTTGAACAGTAGCAGACAATTGTATAGAACGCAAACAAGATGATTTGTCCTTCTCGGGCGACAACTGAAGCAAACTTCAGTACATGTTTTCATCCTTATCCAGCCCATTGCAACAATATATTGTAGCTGTGTTTTAAAAAAAAAACATATTTCAACTGTGTTTACAGAATAAAGTGAACACAAGTAATGCAGATGACTTTAAACAGGACCAGGCCTCATAACCAGCTTCCACAAATTATTCTGCTTTTTGATTTGTCATGAAAAAGAAATAGTTCACATCTTAAAGACATTAATAGAAGAAGCTTGAAATCCAAAAAATTCCTTCATATCTCAAGCATTCATTTATACAATGAAACTTCCTCATAGCTTGAACTTTCATTTTTTTAATTTTATTGGGCCTGTACGCGTCAATCAATTATCAGGGATCAACACAATGGAACCAGATGTCTTCCTAGCTTCAAGATCAGCATGGACTCTTGCTGCTTCAGAGAGCGGGTAGGTGTGATTGACACGAACACGAAGAACACCAGAGGAGACCATGGCAAACAGCTCTCCAGCAGTTTCTAGAAGCTCGTCACGGGTTGCCGTGTAATGCATCATAGAAGGTCGAGTTAGGAACAATGATTTTGTGGCGAGATCGGACAATGGAACTGGATCCGGTTTCCCTGATGACTGCCCAAAGCTGACCATGTAACCCCGCGGTGCTAAGCATGATATTGATCCCTACATGATAAATATTCAAGCCAGACAATTAAGTACTACCTACTGTAAATTAACCCTCAGTAGCATTAATGGAAGATTACTTTGGCAGATAAAAATCTTCTATGGGAGTGGGTTAAAATTAAATGGTATAGTAGTATTCACTTTGCAAGTTGTTTTCACTATTGTTAGAATTGCAAATATTTGCATGATGGAGAAGGAGATAATGCAACAATCTTCATATTGTGGATGGAGCAACTTAGATTTAACCGTAACGAGAAAACTTTTGAAGCCTATGCTACAATGGTAGCTGCAAATCTGTTTCTTGTGATGATTCATGATATAAGATTGTGTTGAATGTTAGTCAAGTCCACCTAAACTCCCCCAACCCAGAAGAAGTGGCACATGGATTATGCACATAAATCAGTCATTAAATTTTTTTACTTTATTTATTGAAACTGCGTATATGCTGTTAGGTCGCCGTACGCCAAAGATTTACTTCTTAAAGAGTTCTAATGATATTGTTATGGAGTGAAATTTCTCTGTGCTTCTTAGGTAGTTAGGTAGCATCAATTCCTCATGTAGGTACGACCTTGAATCTCATATTTGATGATATGGAATTTATGAAGTATTTCTGTGATTCTTAGGTAATTAGGTATTATTAATTTCCTGGAGAGGTGCGATCTTGACTCATGGGATTTTAGAAAAGTAGACGAGAAAAAAAATACATACATATACATATGCTTATCTACATAATGGGGCCTAGAGGATTTTCAATAATGGAAGAAGATTGTATTTAATACTTCTCCACTCAATTATATTCGGTCTGAGAGATTGTACCAAGTGCACCAAAAAGTTAAGCATGCACAGGAATCGCAAAGCAAATTTTAAAACAATGTCATTCATTCAATTAAAGGTCAAAAGCGATGCAACTGTAATAGTATAAGATAGAGCATCAACAAATGCGGCTTTATTAAAAGAATAGTAACAGTGACTTTATGTTTTACCTGATATGTGTCTTTACCAACAGAATCATAGACAACATTCACTCCCTTTCCCGAAGTTATCTCATTAACTCTAGCAACAAAATCCTCCTTGGTGTAGATTATGACATGGTGGCATCCATCCTCAGCTGCTTGAGACGCCTTCTCTTCAGTAGATACAGTTCCAATCACAGTGGCTCCAAGAGCTTTTGCCCACTGACACAGGAGCGAACCAACACCCCCAGCGGCTGCATGTACCAGAACGGTGTGCCCAGCTTCAACCTGCAATCCAGGTAGGACTAGTTTAGTCCATTACTCATCGCAACCCATCAATAAATGTGATCAAACCCAAGTACAAGGAGCTGCTTATCTATATGCAAGGCAGTCAGGCAGGTTTCTGAGTAAATTTCTACCCTACGGTGGTTGAGTGGTTCTTTGAGAGTTCTACAACCCGCTCGCTGATCCTTTCGCGGATTTTGGTAGGCCAGGTTTCCATATAACAGGCCGGTGTGGTATGTTACCAGCAATCCATAATTGAACTTTTCTAATGCATTGATCGCAATAGAAAATATCGAAAAACTGTTCTACCAATTAATGTAATGAATCTACTTCTCATTCTCTCTTATTCAGAATGTTACCCGACAAACATCACCTTTTTATGGAAAAGTCTTCATTCGCTCATATTTTTTCCCACAGAAAACCAATAGTGAATTTTCCTTGAAAGCCATGGAATTTCAACATCTTCAAGACTTATATGAGTAAGAAATAGTTATTGGAAATTACCATACAAGAGTTCGCTTCATGTTTTAATTTAGCTTCTTAGAACCTACCTTGAAGCACCGCCTAACTAGCATATGAGTAGTCATGCCCTTCAGCATAATTGATGCTGCTATCTTGTAATCAATTTTGGATGGAACAGGCACCACAGCACTAGCTGGAAGGATTTGTTCTTCTGAGTAGGAACCCATAGGTTTACCAGCATATGCAACAATATCTCCTACTTCTCGACCAGTCAGTCCAGGGCCCACAGCTGTCACCACTCCAACTGCTTCCATGCCTGGATAAGAAGACTTTGATATTTAATTGAAATAAATACGCAAAAGGTGCCGCTTGTACTAGTGCAATTTGGAAAATATGTCAAATGTATTAAAATCGGATGTTAGAAATCAATTTGGTTGACATCACATCTAGTTGCTACCCATTTCGTAAAAAACAATTAAAAGAGGTGAAAGAAAAAGTAATGTAAGAATCGTACCAGGAGTGAAAGGCAACTCCGTAGGGTACACGCCTTGCCGGAAATACACATCAATGAAGTTGACACCGATTGCTTCGTTCTTCACTCGGATTTCTCCCTCCTTGGGTTCTCCTATCTCCACATCCTCCCACTTCAAGACCTTCCCATCAACATGAGGAGATAAGATAAATTAATCATTTCTATCAAAATAAATAATATTAGTTAATGGGTTAACGCATGAAAGGAATCTGTTTAAAAGTGTAAAACATCCCGACCACTCAACCAAACTCCGAATGTGGAGGAGGGTTGATGGATTTGTCTTAATATTCTGACATCCTTTAGTCCCTAGTTTTTTTTTCTTCTTATAAAAGGCCAAAAGGCATGGATTACAGTCTACTTAAATAAAGCACATAAACTATACTACTAAAACTTGCACAACCAACTAAGAACCTACATAATAATAAAACCTACTGAATATCGAAACAATCGAATTCAAGAACAGTGGAGCGAAAAACAAACTCCACCAGTGTTGTTGGTGGATAAGAGTGCCTCTCTGACTCCACCAACTGCTCATCAAAGGGTCCATCTCGTTTATAATCGCCTTGTGTGTGCCTGCAATCTCCTCACGTATTTCCTTGATTGTAATGTTTGCCATCCCCTCAATATTCCTCACCTCCCACTGTAGTTCCACAAATATTACACTGTTTCTATTCTTCCACTGGAATTTTGCACATGAGTTAGAGATATAGACTGAATACATAGGGAGTTGTATTCAGTTGGTTGAGCTAAGTCCGGTTGGATTATGCTAGCTCTAGGAGGAGTTGTGTTTTATTTTTTTAAACTAAGGACATGCACTAGAAAGGCGTTGTGATGAAGCTTGAGCAAACGTGAGTATATATAGTCGGGCGGTGGATTCTGTGGACTACAGTACAGTCGGAGAATGGATTCTGTGAATTGCGACTAGTCGGACAATGGATTCTGTGGATTGTGACTGCCGTGTGGAGCAAGACAAGTCTCAATTATTTTTGGGACTATGAACGATCGGGCGATGGATTCCGTGGATTATGGATAGCCGGGCAGAAGGGAGATGGAGCTCCAGGATACCGGTTTAGAGCAACACTTACGGGATGTTTACGCGATGAGGGTTCTGAAAGGTCGGGCGGTGAATTCCGTGGACTGGAGCCAATACTTGCAAGATGTCTAAATCTTGATGTTTGTCACTGTTATAGGTTGCATAGCGTGAGATTAAACCCTACAATGAGAATGCTAAGGGCTTGCTCACTGAATTATATAGTATGGGAATGCATAGATTCCAAACAAGTGTGCATTAGAAGTGCATCGTGTGCATTAGTCATTAGGAGCATGACATACACTAACATACTTAAGGTAGTCACTCTCTTCATATTTTTCTTCTGCATTCAAGTTTGTGATTGTAAAATTGGAAGATCATTTTTATATTAGCATTGCGTCAGTTGTATCCAAATGACGTGTCCATAGTTCTCAAGTTTTGTAGGACCTTGTTAGCAAGTGGCATGGGTACAGTAAGTGATGGAAGATGAGATTTCGTGATGAATTAGATTGTAAATGTTTATATGTAAATTCCGTTGTGTATTGTAAAAGATATTGATGTAATGAAAGGTTTTAAATTTTCCTGTAATTCTGTAATGTGTTGCACGAATTTGAAGTAAAGATTCTGGATGAGTCACTGATGAGGACATTAGTTCTGCTTTATTTTATTTTGAGATTTAGTCATATGTAGTTTATTTGAAAGTTTTGTTTAAGAGATTTGTTTTAGATTTGAGAGATTTGTTTTAGATTTGAGATAATTATTTTAAATTTGTTTGAGATTTGCTTTGGATTTATTTTGAGGCTATGTTTTTTTAAAAATATTGTGTTGAGTTATTGCTCTCCATCCCTTTTTTTGTGTGACACAATTGAAAGAACTATTAGGGTTTGTGAGAAATCTTAATAAAGTATTAGGGTTTGTGATAAACTCTAAAACTACACCAAAATCTCCAAATTAAAATCCTAAGCCCTAATCCTCAAATCCAAACCATACCCTCCTCTTCATATTCGCCATCTTCTTCCCCAACCCTCGTCAGTGCTGCCGTCACCCTGCAATGCCGCCAGCCCCTCCTCGTCGATCGAACACCTAACCAGCCGCCGCCATCGCCATCCTCATCGCCATCGATCCCGGCTCCCCTTCCATCTTCTTCCTCCGCCTGCACTCAGAAACCCATCCACCGCTCGTCCTCCGACGCCAGCGACCACCCAACCCCGTGCCTTGGTGCCTCCCCGCAGTCGCCCTTATCACCGTGCACCCCACTGCCCCACCATCGTCCTCCACCCTCGACTACCACCTCAGTCGACTTCATCCTCTGCGCCGTTGCCGCCTGCAACCGAGCACCTTTGCCTCCCTGCAACCTCGCCAACCACCAACCGACTGCACCACCTTGCACCACCCTCGCTCCCTTCCCCGACGACTGCAGCCACATCCCACAACCCCACTGCTCCTCCACCGCAACTACACACAGCCTGCAACCCCGGTAAACTCTTTCCTCTTCTCAAATATTTGTGTTACTGCTTTATCTCTATAACATTATTTGATTTATCTGTCGTCTATAAATATAGAGAGTGTGTGCTTCTACTTGCCAATTAAAGTACACATCATTATTGCATCTTTTACTTGCTAAGAACGTTTATGCATATAATTATTGATTGTGGTGACTAAATCGTTAATTGGACTTGTTAAACTTAATTCACTTCTAGAAAACTCATCGAACTGATTAACTGCTTTAATTTCTAACTTGATCCGCATTAGATATTGATAAACTTAATCTTTTAATATGCTTGAAAATTCTCTACTTAGGATTAAGTTTACATCAGTCACGAATTGCCTGTGTTTGAAATTCGGGGCATTATAGAAGTGGTATCAGAAGTGATATTTCTGTTTGGAATTGGAGCAATATGGGTTTGGGGTAGGAGGAGAGGGATAGGATTGGGGGTGTGTGTGAATGGTGATAGCAAGCTCCCTGTTGTTGTTTTCTTGAAGCTTCTTTCCCTTCTCAACTTCCCCATAAATAACCTCCTCATGAGCTGCCAATACTGAGTCACTGAAAATACCCCTTTGAGTGCTCCCATAGTTTCCTCCTTATTTGAAGGTTCCTGTACATTTTCACCTGTCATAGATTCCAAATTGCACATTCGTGGAGAAGGGTTCTCCGATGATGTCAGCATCAAAAGTTCTCTAATATAGTTACACTCATTTTGGTTCATGAATGGAGAAGGTCCCATTTCCTGAGCATAAAGCCTCCCTAAGTTCATTCATAGCCACATTCACTCTTTCACAGGCAAACCCCATGCAAAGCCCACTTTCTTCCTCTGCCTCAAACAAATAATCCATCATATCCTCAACAACAACAGCTTCTTCTTCAATTACACCTTCCACTTCCCCATCAATGTGAACCATCATCATTTGTGAATATGTTTCCACATAAATAAATTCCTCACCATTGGGATGAACAATTCCAGTAGTTTCCACCAAAGGAACATGAAGCAATGAAAATTCCATCCCTATGTCGATGTCATCCAAATTATTTGCATTCATTATAAACCCACAAGAAGGAAGAATAGAAATAGGAGAGAAGATCGCTGAGAAGAAGGATCCCATTTTGGAACTAGTTTCGGAATGAGCAGTATTCAGGTCTCTTACTCCATCAACAATCACAAATTCATTCTTTCCATTATTTCCTTCGCCCATGATCACCTCCACGCCTATCTGAGTTTGCCCTCCATCTCCCCCATTCATGCCAGAGTTATCCTCACTTGGGTCCTTCTCATTCATATCACTATTCCCACTTCAATCATTTTCCTCCCCTTCATCTTCTCCACGCCCCTGGCTGTCCATGTTGCCATTCTTATCTGCATTGTTGTTATCATCATCATCCACTTTGTTCTTACTACCATTGTCAAGCCCCACAATCTCATTGCTACTCAAATCTGGGAACAGTCGGCAACTCTAGCTCTTCCTCAAGTTTGTTGCAAATTGGCAGCTAACATGACTGATCCAATCTTCCACATTGAATACAAATCCGGTGATTTCCGTAGCACCTCACTTCAACCAGATGTAGATCCTCTCAGGCTGTGACTTCGATGAAATCCAATAATGATTTTTGGTTGTCAACCTGGATAGTAAACGTGCCTAACGGAAGTCATCTTGACTAATAGTTTTGGCCTCCATGCAGATAACCAAGCCCACCTTACCAGCAATTTCGAACAAAGTCTCATTATCCCAGAATTCCACTGGTATCCACTTGAGAGAGATCAGTGATGGGACGATATAGATCATTGAAATTTCTTGGACCAACAACAGTTCGCCAATGTTGAACAAAGGAGCTGCCAAGTATCAACCATGGAGAGCAAGCTTCCACATGCTGAGCATCAAAAGTAGACATGAAGCACACCACAAATAGGTCATCGGCCAATGTGTGTATAACACAAGAGGGCCTCCAACTGGCTTTCAGTCTTGACTCCATATTCCTAATACCATGTACCGCATCAATGATGAAGTGGTCCACCAATGCATGCTGCCATTGGATAGCATTACGTTGCACCACCGACAAAGGAATGTCAATACGGACCGGGTGAATCGTTGGGGATGTTGGTGGTCCAGGTTCAGAGGAGGTGGTGATGGTGGAGTTTGATGATTGTGGAGCCATACAGGATTGTTTTTGAATTTGTGGTGGGTTTGGAAAGGATGTGCGAGTTGGAGGTGGATGAGTGTGTGAAATGGATGATATTGCTGGTGTCAAATTTGGTGGAGGTTTATAGTGGGGGAGTTGCTTACATGAAGGCAGAGGCCAATGTTCAAGGATTGTGCAAATTCTCTAAAACTATTCAAGGATTTATGGGGGTGTGGTTAGTTCTTCTGTTTGCATAATTTTTTTCTCCTTTATTAGCTGCAATGGCCTCCGAGAGTGGGTCGGTCAAATCTAATTGAGCTTTTACTAGATAATTGTTCTTAAGGATCCCATAATTCTCTCATTGTTTTCTCTCTTTTTGTCTCCACTATTTAATCCCCTGACAAACCTCAGTTTTCTTTAAAAGGGACCTGTCAGAAACATGAGAGATAGTGACAGCAGGTTTATTAACTATTGAGGACCTCTTAATCTTACTAACACCCTGAGGTTGTTTAATGCACTCTGTTGTTGTATGGGTGCATACTTCCTACTATACACAGCTTTCCTCTGGTGGCTATTAGCTAAAGGGGTAGAAATGGAAATTCCCCTCATGAAGTTTCCAGAGGAAGAAAACAATGGATGGAGATGCCAGTTTTTGGAAGTCTTTTTAAAAAATTCCACTCTTAATATCTTTTTTTATACAATTAATGGTGATTTTATGTTTGGTGTCAGTCTACAGGGACTGATCCACTCCCATTTTGAATTCAAATTAAAAAATGGGAAAATTCAACCGAAAATATTTGAAAAGAATTTAAGTTGGGCACACTATCCAATACAAGGCAATAAAGGACAATTTTTTTATTTAATAATATTTAAATATAACTTCCCGCAACTTATTCACACACAAAAAAACCCTATGCCACGTCAGCATTCATGTGTGAGTGCAAATGTTGGTATTTGGTATTCCTTTTTATACAATATTATCGATGTCGGGGTTGCCAACCCCGCATACTCATTTTCCAACTGAGTTCGCTTTTAAGAGTTAAGCAAAAGTCCTCTCTTGTGATTATGTTAATTGAATGGGGTTGTCAACTGTGAATGCTCTTCCCAACTGAGTCAAAATTTCGAAGAGTTGGGGCCAAATCAGAGACGGAGTCCTCGCAATTGGATAGTCAACCTGATCCATAGATTATTGAGATTGAAGTAATTCAAGAAAATCTAGGAAGAGGCTGAGGACGGGGATGAGAATGGGGTTGAGGACAAAACGAGATCGTGTCCCTCGAGCTTTATCATGCCTACAATGAAATGGGCAAAAATATCATTTCCTCGCGAATTTTATAATATGAAAGCCGATGTTATGGTAGGATATCTCGTTTGTTAAACATATATCTCTCTTTTGTAGTATGTTATGAGTGTCAGACATGTTGAGCCAAAAGTTTCTAGATGTCAGTTTTATTTTCTCCAAATCTGATCTATGCTAAAAGGATTTGAGTATTTAATATAATGCACTTCAATCTCACATACTCTATGTTGAGATTTACTTCAAATTGTAATGTGTTCTTTTACCTTCAGTTGAGCTCTTATTATGTATGTGAAATGGAGTGTACTTTGTGCTTGTATGAATTCTATATAGCAGGTTTAACAATGTTCTATGATCATATCCTTATTATGTGTGCTCCCCAAGAATTTTAATTTTATTTTCTTTAACCTAGTGGCAATTCTAGTTCATGTGGGTTTGCTTTAATTATTTACATATCGGTTTCTCTATTATGTATTAGTATGTGAGGTATATATATATATATATCAGGTTGTTGCATTTCTGCATAATTAGAATGCTCAGTTGGGAAGTGAGCCTACGCAGTTCACAGCAGAGTATATTTGTATTTTGCTTCTGTGGCAAAGGTATAAAAATAAGGTAAAAGGCAAGACTATGTTGACAACTGAGTATTGTTATATTCTTTTTTTACTAATTTTACACAATTTTTGTTCTAAATTTGTACTCAGTTGGAAAGAGAGCATACTACAACACTGTTCAATTAACATAATCACAAGAGCAGACCTTACGGAAGGTTGCTTAACTCTTAAAAGTGAGCTCAGTTGGGAAATGAGTATACGGGGTTGGCAACCCGACATCGAGAATTCTTCCTACAGAGGGAAAACCACTCCTACACGGTTGGGTTATCCAGCCCTCCAGGAGTGGGGGGCTCCTGATATGGGTCAAATGACGTTGCCCCTCCTGGGCCACCAGATTCCCTCAAAATCCGCTCTTTCCTGATCATCAAGTCAACAGCGGTCAAATGGGCCGTTACCGCCTCAGGCCCACAGGCAAACGGGTGCGACCCGGCCTGCTCAGGCCCCACTGCCTATAAATACCATGCTCTCCCCCTCATTAAAAGGTAATCAATCTTTTTCCTCTGAAATCCTAGCTACTGTTGTTCTTCAGTAACTGACTAAACCGTCGGAGGGCTGGTACACGAGTGCAGGTACACGAGACCGAGCCGAGCCTCCAGATTCGAGCTGAGCTTGCTGGATCCGAGCTGAACATCTGACCTCCACCTCACTCCTGCCTGCTCCCGAGCCGCTCCCTCAGCCGAGGGTCGGGCGTATAGCCAGTACCGCGACTTCCACTTTATAAATTGAGAAAACTCATACCTGGTGCAGCCACCCCAAAAAACAGACCGCATCAAGAATATTGTATAAAAAGGAATCAATCAAGTTGGGAAATGTTCCGGAAACAATCAAGTATCCAAGATTTAGGATACAATTCTCATCCAGACAATATGAATTCAGTCTATATCTCAATATCTCACATAATATTTTGTGAAAGTCAATTGTAGTTGTTTAAGGGTTTTTGTTATATTGAAACCCCAAGTTTAGAGAGAGGGGGGGGGGGACAATTTCCTTACCCAATTCCTTCTCCCCAAACAATCGAATTCCTATTCGAATCATTCATTCCTAACATGTATATGCCCAAACAATCAAATTCGCAATATCATCCAAAAAAAAGAATTACTCAAAAAAACCAAATGGGTATCTGAATTTCAGAAAACCAAATTGGGTTTCAGATTGAGATAAACTCCCATTAACCCAAATGGGGTAAATATTCAGATTAAGATTCTAAACATAAGAATTGAAAAGCCCGCAAACCTCAGGACCGCCGAGCTCGTAGACTCTGATCGCCTTCACCATCTTCGCAGCTGCGACTGCTGCTAAGGTTTTGACCGATCTTTTTGGGTTGGTAATAGTAATGAGTGGGGTCTGGGATTTAACAAGTGCACGGTGTAGCTTTCGTTGTGGACTTGAGAAAAATAGTAATGGATGATTCTGGATTTTGGGCAAGGCTTTCAAAACTCGCATTTCAGAATAGTCACAGCTCCGCCGAAAATCCAAATATTGATGGATTTGAGGAGCATGAACAAAAGGAGAAGAAAAAAAAACCGATATACATTTCTAAACCTTAATGGGCCCGAATTGGGCCGGGATAGGCCCGGATAATAAAGCTTGGGTTTTTATTTATTTTATTTTATTTTTAGGGGAGGATGCTAACAATGTTTTTTTTAAAAAAAATGGAAAAATCGTTACGAAAGGTGGTCGGATACATATATTTTTGGAATCAGAGGTCGACCAACAGTGGACCGAATAAGAATATGGATGGTTAGAGCATCCACACTCTGATATTGTTAAAAAAAATACATAAATGGATAAATGCATATAGCAATTTTTCATTTCGTTGCGGTCATCGAATGCTATATTTTACCATTTTAAATTAAAATAATATACAGATGGAGCTTCACATTGCGTCGGAGCGGGAGAAAAAAATTAAATGGTGGGACGGCACATGGAGTGCTGTCAGAGGGAAAAAAATTGAAAATAGTGGGACGGGACATGGAGTGCCGTCGGAGGAAATAAAAAAAAATAATGAAAATATTTTTTGAGGGACGGTTGAGTGCTGAGTGGGTTTTTTTTAATTATTTTTTAATTACAAAAATTAAATTTTTTTGGAGGGACAGTACTCCAAGTATCGTCCGACCATTTAAATATTATTTTTTTTGTGCGACGGCACTTCGGGTTCCGTCCTTCATATATGCATAATTCTCATTTCGATTCTCATATATAGCAGTCTCATGTAGCGATATATGCAAATTATGTATATTTACCCAACAACTGCAGCGTTATTTAACAAAATATACATATTATGCATATTTAGCAAACCACTACACAGATGTTCTTAGAAGAGCGATTGTGAACAAGAATGTGAACATAAATAGAGTGAAGGACAAATGTTGAGAGAAGATTATAAATTAAAGGTTGCAAGTGTTTACACATAAATTTACATATCTTAATGCTCACCAATATGCTGGAGTTACGGGTTGTTGTGGCAAATAAATTTTAGTTGGTATCAGAGCTAATAATAATAATGCAGGTTCAATTTGAATTGAGCGTGTGCGACTTTGCCAATCAGAAAAGATAAAATGGGCCTGAAATGAGCGAGGCTAGACAAAGATAGTTAAAGCGTGAGTTTCTTCCCTTGCTTTTCTTCGGTAAATGGAGGTTTTGCTAGGGCTGTAAATCGGATCGAATGGACCGGACAACTCTATATTCAAGCTCGGAACAAAATTTTACTCGGACGGGCTTATGTTCTGCTAGGTCCAAATCGGACAAAATTTGTATAGTTCGGACTCGAGCATCAGACCACAATCATACTCGGACGGACTTATGTCCGCCTCGAGCTCGGTAAAACATCGAATCTAATAATTTGTTCAAATTCGATTCGTATAACAGTTCGAACGGTCTACGGTCAGACCATTTCTCGAGCCAGACTCGGACGGACGACGAACCGTCCAGTTCTTTTTACACCCCCTAGGTTTGGCTACCTGCATCTAACTAACAGTGAATCAACACAGATCTCATTACAAAAGATGCTCGGATTTACACTTCTTCTACGATCAAAGAATACCAACAGTAACACAAGTAAAATATGGTGGGAAATGTATACTAAGCTTTTTTATTGTACTATTCATTTCGTTTGCTCCTCATATCCTTTGTGTTATACAATGTCGAGCAGTTAATTTTTATCCTGCCTGGTAAGCTAAATATGTAATCTTGGGAAAATGTTTGCCGCAAACCAAAATGCCATTCTATAACTCCTTTGTTTCTTCCTACGCTAGCTTCTTCTTCTCCTCACTTACCAAAGTTTACTTTAGGCTCTGAATCTTCTACAACTTTAACTAACGTCTGGATCAACAACTAACAACATTGTTGACAAGTAGACGAGAGGTTCTTGACGGAACTTCACCAACCTTCTTAACATTCTGCATGGACTGCATGAACCGCACGCAGAAAAGGGCTCATTCTTTAAGCCTTTGAAATTTTACAATAAGACACCAACTAAATCTACTACATTCAAAGCCTTGATGCTATATTGTAGCTCTCTTTTCCGACATCAGGAAACCTGACACATTGAGAAAGTGCAGCCACAAGCATTCTGACATCATCTCTTGTATGAGCAGCAGTCAGCGTTATCCGCAACCTATGTCAACATAGGCCAGTATTTATATCTGGAAATATAAAATAGAAACAGTTTATTTCATATGTACCTGCAAGAGTTTGCAGGAACCGTAGGAGGTCTGATTGCCGTCACGTGGAAACCAGATTTAAGCATGTGCCTGATTTAAAAGGATCAAAAATTTAGAGATCAGTAAATAAGATTAGCTTCGATGGAAGAACACGAGCAGACACATTAGTATGTATATCCTCGATCTGAGGGAGGTCATGTTCGTAATTGAGCTTACTTATGGGAATCAAGTATATGGAGGTTATTGAGGAGATTAGAGTAAATAACAATGTAGTTGATAGAGCTAAGAACCTGTACTATGAGAATCTTTTTGCAAAGGCTGCCGAAGCCGACATTAGATCAGATAACCTACTCTTCCTAGCCTACTTAGGCTCTCTTTTAAGAAGTGTTTCTCGCACATAATAATCAGTGTTAACCAGCACCTATTCAAAGCTTAAAAGTGCTTTTGGACTCTCCAAAAGAAATATCAATCAAAGACCTAATATGAGCTCAAGTAGTGTTTCTTCCTTAAGAAAGGAGGGAAAAGGAGTGGTAGAAACAGACCTGCTTGCAAACAGCGCTGACTTCTCACTGCCAACGACCACAGAAATGATAGGACTGGTGATGTTAAGGTTGGTTAACGAATTGAAGTCGTGCACCCTACGCCAGATTTCTTTTCTACGCCACTTTTCCCTTTTTGCAACAATGAGTGCAGCTGCAATTTAACAATTAGTTATTTCAAGATAAATAAAAACATCAGCTCCCCACAGAAGAATGCAAACAATATTAAGAGGGGAACAATAAGAAGTAGATGCATAACTAGTTCAACATAATAACCATAGTTTTTGCATGCTACCAAATGGCATTTTATAGAATTATCTGAATACTATGAACGAAATGTATTTGGAACTATTTTCTAGTTATATAGATTCCCTTAGCTTTTAATAAAAAGTTGAAACAGATGTGCATCTGCAAGGTTGCGGTGAACACAAATATAGTATGAACTGGACACCAGTTGTAAAAGAGGTGCATGATAAAAAAGAAACTACAAGAACAATATTTGGTAAACAACATATAAACGGTGAGGATTGAGAAATTTAAAAGGTCAACGCCTTTAGCTAGCACTAGTAACATGAAAGACATTATCTTGCACTAATCCCTACCACAAAGGACAACTCCGAATAAAATAATTTATACCACAAAGACATCATGCTGTGAAATTATAATTTTCTAGGCAATTCAATACCATGGGCAGCAGCAACAACAGGCACTGGAATGGAAGTTGAAAATATAAACGACCGGCCCCTTGATTGTATGAGTTGCCTCCACTTGTTGCTGTTCAAAAGAAGAAAAAAATTTGTCGGTTCACCTGGAGGGGAATGAATTGCCTTTCATCTTACGAAATTGGAACAGTTTCCTTACCGGGAGTACTTAATATTTATTATAAAAGGGATCATGGAAAAGTAAGAGAAAATTAACAAATCACTCTAAGTGCTCAAATAAGAAAATTAACAAATCACACTAACTGCTCAAATAACTAAATTAATGAACCAGCACCTCTATGGAGTCACTGGTAATCAATATAAAATAAAGTTTGAAAAGTTAAATTGGGACAGCATCTATGCTACCATATAATGTACAAGTGATAGAAATATTCCAACAGGATTCTGTCTATCAAAATTTTCTAGTCAAGGTTGTCTATTTATGGAATATTGCATTCTGCTTTAATTGTCTTCAAGTTGATCCTGTTTACTCTCTGGATATGGGATCTAGTTCGCTGGTGATCTCAATTGGTAATGTTTGTTCGAACATGTTTTCATTAGTTGCGTATGTTCATATGAGTCCTTAAAATTTTGTGTATAATTTGCTAATTCTATTAGAGGAATTTAAACCTTGCAAATTGATATGTTTTGCAGAGAAATCTCTCCAACATACATAATGCATTAATACATCTCAGCTACTATAAAATGTACGACAAGTTTGAAAAATCTTCTCTATATTCCACAACAATTGCAGGGCCCAAAATTTCGAGTCAGCTACATAAATCTCTGCTCAAATTAGGGTAAAGACCATAATTCATATTTATAGAAATTAGAGGTGAAGATGAGATGCCATGAATATTGTCATATGTTAGAATTAATATGGCCATGTGATTAAATGAGGCCACTTGGACAGAGGAGCCAATTGGTTTTAGAATCTTTGTGTTTGGGTCTACGTATACATCTATATAATAAAACACAAAGAAAGCTATCAAGTGGCTCTCCTTCAATCCCCTCAAAATCAAAGGCCCAAATCTAACCTCACAAAACACATTTTCCCCCCCAAAATTTCAAACCCCAAAACTCAAATTCAAATCCCCCCCAAAAAAACAACTCATTTATTTATTTAATTCTCTCTCTCTCTCTCTCTCTCTCTCTCTCTCTCTCATTCTCTCTCTATTTACTCAGAAATTTTGGATTTTTAGATTCGGGTTTGTAAATTTTTAGATTTTTTATGTTTTTTTTATTGGTCATGTTACATTGAAAATAGCAAATATTTCTTCAATAGTTAAATTTCATCATTTTCCACCCTCAAAGTTCAAAGAAGTTGGATTTTATACCCTCATTTATAATTATTTTTCAACATATACTAAGGGAAACATGGACTTTTATTTACAATTAATTATTGTCATACTATTCAAACTTGAGCTACATAATTGTTGTTTATCGTTCCGAAGACGTGCCGTAGGCACGTGCCCACGGGCAAATCTAGTACATTAACAGTTTATGTATTTGATATTATTTATAGATGGATGGGTCATTTCCATAGAGGTCACACACAATTTTAACAAATCCAAATAATCCACCCACAAATAATTATTTTCATAAACACCACCAACGATATAGGTTCTCCTCCAAAAAAGAACATGGACTTTTATTTACAACTAATTATTGTCATACTATTCAAACTTGAGCTACATAATTGTTGTTTATCGTTCCAAAGACGTACCGTAGGCACGTGCCCACGGGCAAATCTAGTACATTAACAGTTTATGTATTGGATATTATTTATAGATGGATGGGTCATTTCCATAGAGGCCACACACAATTTTAACAAATCCAAATAATCCACCCACAAATAACTATTTCCATAAACACTACCAACGATATAGGTTCTACTCCAAAAAAAACACTTATGCAAGGTTTTTTAAGTTTAATTCAAGTTGACATACTTAATAATCTGAATTGATCTAAACACCACCAACAAGATCTAATCTTGTGTTTAACTTAATTTTTTGGAATGGGACCCACATTGTTGGTGGTCTTTATGGAAATAGATAATTGGCAGTGGCTTATTTGGAATTAAGAAAAAGGTTTTTTCCATATCCACACCTCAGATCTTAGCTATTTCTATATTCTCACCCGAATTCTTCATATTTCCATATCCACACCTAAAATTCTTGTAGTGATTCCAAAAAACCACCTAAGACTAATTTTTCAATTAATTGTGATGAATATACTTTGAATATTCTCCTCATTGGGTCCAAACTCAATAACAATATATCTTAATTCCCAAGCTTACCTCAATCCAACCATTTTCTTCATTTAAATCTCGTCTTTTCGCTTCTATCATCTTCTGCAATTCCTCTACTAATATCTTTAATTCCTTTACCAATGTCTCATTAATATGGCAACTCCTAACAATACATTTATAACCTAACTCATCTTCTCTATATCCTCTTCAACGAATGTTTCTTTTAATAAATACTATAATCAAGTTCTTAGCCTTCAAATTATCACAGAAAATATGAAATAAATATGAACTCTAAGATTTTTTATTCAGAAAACTTTGACGAAAATTTAAGTTTAATGGTTACTACGATATGTTTCGCAAGAGAATTGATGAAAATGAAATGGGTTGCTAGGTTCTCTTTGGATTTTCTCATTGATTTAATGGAGAACTAGAGAATGAAGAAGAAAACAAAAGGGTAAAATAGCACTCTTAACATCATGTGTGTTTTTGGAATCACCCTATTAATTTGAGGCGGTAACATGGAAATATAAAGAGTTCGGGTGGGGATATGGAAATAGCAAAGATTTCATGTGTGAACATGGAAAAAAAAACCTTAACAAAATTGTGGGTGGCCTTTATGGATAAAAAGCCTAGATAAATATATATACACATAACATCTTTGTTAAGTAAAAACACAATGTATGGGGTCATGGACATCTAAACAACAACA
The DNA here is from genome assembly GCA_017893485.1 of Hemerocallis citrina. Lineage (NCBI taxonomy): Eukaryota > Viridiplantae > Streptophyta > Magnoliopsida > Asparagales > Asphodelaceae > Hemerocallis > Hemerocallis citrina. Next base: position 17,941,102 of record CM030361.1, on the reverse strand, counting down.
AAGCTTTTATACCACTACTTTTTGGGGTCAGCTACAATAAGGCAATGTGAAATTTGTGGTAAAGAGTATACTCGTAAATTAATTTTAGTCTAATTTAAAGACAAGTAATATGATTATTAAGAAACTATACAAATCCACTTAAATTCTATATATATAAAAATTAATACGAAAAAGAAAATTTAAAAGAAATGTTGTACTTGTATATGATTTAAAGAAGTCATTTTGAATCTCTCCCCTGACAATTCTCACACAAAAAAGTTGGGCAAACGTTGACGAACTTTGGTTGAAACTATTAATAAAAATTTAAAGAGTCTTAATTTGCGGGAAAAAGAAGCAACACCTATATAAGGACTCGAACATGTGTCTAGTGGAAAATAGAAGAAAAAAATAATGACAACTAACTGGATGGCAACAGGTGATTGATTTTTGTTAGCTGAAAACAGTTTATAAACGATTTCCGCAATTTAAGGGGTACGATAGGAAATTGAGCAGACATTTCTTATTCTTCCAGGTATTTTTAAACTCCTTACCATTTTAGGTGTCGCTATTTTGGTAATTGTAATTTTCTTATCCATCTATGTCTCAAAATTTTAAATTTTAAATTATCTAAATGGGTTTTTCTAAAAAATAATTCATCGTTCAATCCTGTTTGGATCCATGCGTACACACCATCTCCTTGATCCTCGCCATAACCACGTACTCCATCCGTTTTCCACTCAATATCATTCCTTCACCTGTGATCCTAATCATCATGAACCTCATTGATTCTCTTCCAATGGTATCCTCCTTCGCAATAAAATCTCCCTCTCAATTGCCCAATAAATATCCTCCTCATTCTCAATCATCCCCCTTCAATGAATGGAAGAAAAAAAAATGTCTTGGCAATGTGAAATTTACTGAAATGAAAGATTGGGATGAGAATGGGATTTGTTACGCAATTAAGAATGAAGGATGATTGCGATGGAGGTTAGGATTGGAAGAGGATCAAAGAACCTCATGGTGATAACTATCACAGAAGCAGAAATGGTTTTGAGTGAAAAACAAGTGAAAAACATGGCCATGGCAATGATCTAGGAAATGGTGAGAGTACGCGTGGATTTGACCGAAGAGGGTCGGGGCACTTGGCAAACTAGATCAAATGGTGAATGATTTTTTGAGAAAAAATCTCCTTTAGCTAATTTTTAAATGAATTTTTCATACAAGAATGTATAAGAAAATTTTAAAAAACTACCAACATTAGAAGAGCAGCATTTTAAATTGTAGGGAAAAAAACCTAGAAGAAAAAGACAGGTCGAATCAATTTCCTATCGCACGCCTTAAATCATGGAAATCGTTTATTAAAAAAACCAATTGGTTACCACCGTGCATTTTGTTGTCATTTTTCTTCTATTTTCTACAAGACAGGTTTGAGTCTCCATATTGGTATTGTTTCTTTCTTCTTTTTTCTCTCAATAGTACCAAAACAAGAAATATGATAATAATTATAGGCAAGATTAACTCCAAAAACTTTAGGCTACATGAATCCTTCTCCTCCACTCAACTCTATTGAGAGTTACCTCCTTCGTCAAATTAACACTTTAAATTCTTAGTAATAGGTTCAACCCAAGTTCATTTTGGGTCTACCCCTACCTTTCTTATGCTTGACTTGTTATCGGAAGGATTCAGTGGCTTCTTTACATCGTATACAAGTACAACATAGCACCAAAAATTTTGGGTCCATATATGAATCCTTAGTCAACTCTATAGAAGGCCATCTCCTTTGAATTAGGTTAAAGACCATAATCTGTATTTATACAAATTAGAGGTGACAATGAGATACCATGAATATTGTCACATGTTAGAATTAATATGACCATGTGATCAAATGAGGCTACTAGGACAGAGGGGCCAATTGGTTTTAGAATCTTTGTGCTTGGGTCTATATATTTGTGCTTGGGTCTATATATGCATACATTATCAATTATGTATTTGTTATTATATTTACATAGAAATAGATGTAAATATATAGATTAACGTCTTTGTTATTATAAGTAAAAACATAGTGTGTGGGGTCATGGACCTTTACAGCAACAACAACGCCTTTATACCACAAACTCTTAGGGTTGGCTACATTAATCATTCTCCTCCACTCATCTCTATTGAGGGCTACCTCCTTCGTCAAATTAACACTTCGCGATTCTCTATTAATCGCTTCAACCCAATTTCGTTTGGGACTACCCTAATCCTTTTTGCCCCCTAGCTTTCATCCTACCAATTTTCCAAATTAGGTCGGTTATGAATCTTTATTCTATGGGTCAAAACCACCTCAATATTTATAAGATTCGGTTTGTTAAGTTGTTAGAATAAATGTCCTAGTCTTTTGGGATAAGTAGCTATTTAAATTAGTCAAGTTTGTTACCAGTAGCTATTTGAATTAGTCAAGTTTGTTACCAGTAGCTATTTGAATTAGTCAAGTTTGTTACCATGCTTTTAGCCACTGCGTGGGGTGTTTTGTTATTCTGTTATTCCTTCTGTAAAAGTTATTTATAGCTGCCTTATTCATTCAATAATATTGAGTCATTCCCAGATTGTTCTTTGCATTCTAGATCTTGAATTTGTGTCTAACAATCTGGTATCAGAGCCAAACACATAGAGTGTGAGCGTGAGAGAAACACAGAGAGTGTGAGTGTGAGAAAGATGGCAGAAGGAAGCAATGGAAATGGGAAATTTGCGAATCCCAAGTTTCCCAACATTCCTGTGTTTGATGGTCACTACGAACACTGGGCGAAGCTGATGGTAAATTTCCTCCGTTCCAAGGAGTACTAGAATCTTGTGGAGAGTGGTGTCTTCAAAGTGGCAGAAGGAGCAGAAGCTACAAAGGCACAACAGAGGTTCATGAGCAGCAGTTAAAAGATTTGAAGATAAAGAATTATCTTTATCAGGCTATTCCTCGGGAGATCTTGGAGACAATTTTGGAGGATGATACCTCCAAGCAAATCCGAGATGCCATGAAGCAGAAGTATCAAGGCTCATCCAAAGTCAGGCAGGTGCAGCTTCAAGCATTAAAGAGAGAGTATGAATTGCTCAGCATAAAGGAGGGAGAGAAGGAGGACAGCTACATCTCAAGAACCCTAGTCGTCGTCCACAAACTGAAGATCAATGGTGAGCGATTGGAGTCGAGTATGGTGGTCGAAAAAATCTTGAGATCAATGACGACTAAGTTCAACTATGTCGTTTGTGCGATAGAAGAGTCGCATGATTTAAGCACCAGGACTGTGAATGAGCTTCATGGGAGTTTACTTGTTCATGAACAAAGAATGTATGGGCAAAAGGAGGTGGAACAAGCTCTGAAAGTAACGACTGAGGGCTCTAATGGAAGAGTACGTGTGGGAGCGGCTTTCAGAGGAGGCAGAGGTAAAGGTAGAGGTCGTCAATCCTACAATACGGCAATCATTGAGTGCTACAAATGTCATCAACTCGGACACTTCCAATATGAGTGTCCAAGTTGGGGCAAGCAAGCTAATTATGCAGAATTGGATGAGTCAGAGGAGATGCTTCTCATGGCCTTATATTGAATCATATGGAGTGAATCGAGATGATGTGTGGTTCCTTGATTCTGGTTGTAGCAATCACATGTGTGGTGATCCATCTTTGTTTTGCAAGTTGGATGAGGGGTTCAAATTGAAGGTGAGATTGGGCAACCATACAAGGATGGAGTTGGTGGCAAAGGAAGTGTGCGGTTGTTTTTGGAATGTGTCAGTCATCTTGTAACAGAGGTGTTCTATGTGCCGGAGTTGAAGAATCATCTTCTTAGTGATGGTTAGCTGCAAGAAAATGGTCTAGCCGTCCTAATGCAATCAAATCAGTGCCGAATCTACCATCCTACAAGGGGTTTGATTATTCAAAGCAACATGACGGCCAATAGGATGTTTGTATTGTTCTCCAACACGCAACCAATTAAGAAAGAAGCCAAAGAAGTGTGTATGCAAACAACTACTCAAGACCTAGCTCACCTCTGGCACCGTAGATATGGACACCTCAGCTATAAAGGTCTCAAAACTCTGCAAACTAAAGCAATGATGCGAGGTTTACCGAATTTTGATGAGCCCAAAGATGTTTGTACTGATTGGTTGGGAGGAAAGCAACATCGAGAAGTAATTCCAAAGAGAAGCACATGGAGAGCATCAGAAAAGTTGGAGCTAATTCATGCTGACATTTGCAGACCTATATCTCCCAAATTTAGTAGTCACAAGGTACCTAATTTGCTTCATAGATGATAGGAAGGCTTGGGTACACTTTCTTGCTTATAAGTCAGATGCTCTTACTTCTTTTAAATTATTTAAAAGTCGTGTGGAAAAGGAGACTGGTTTGCCTATAAAATGTTTGAGGACAGATCGTGGAGGAGAATTCACGTCAAGTGAGTTCAATAACTATTGTCGAGAGTAAGGGAATTCGAAGACAATTGACCACCGCCTACACGTCGCAACAGAACGGAGTAGCGGAGAGGAATAACATAACTGTGATGAATATGGTGAGGAGCTTACTAATTGAGAAGAATGTCCCAAAGACCTTCTGGCCCGAGGCGGTGAATTGGACTTTCTATGTTCTTAATAGATGTCCAACATCGTCAGTGAAAGACAAGACTCCGGAAGAAGCTTGGAGCGGGGTGAAGCCTTCTGTTGAACATTTCAGAACCTTTGGTTGTGTAGCACATGCTCATGTTCCTGCAACACGGACAACAAAGCTTGACAATAGGAGTCACAGCTGTGTTCTATTCGGGGTGAGTGAGGAATCAAAGGCGTACAAACTCTATGATCCTGTGTCAAGAAAGATTGTGATTAGCCGAGATGTGATCTTTGAGGAAGATAAAGAATGGAGCTGGGATGAGAGCTATGAAGAACAGATCAAGATGAATTTTGATTGGGAAGATGAAGATAGCAGTGAAGATGTAAAAGAAAGTGAAGGCGTGGAACAAAGAAATGGCGAGGGAGAAGCTACAACAGAGAATGAAGTATCCATGTTAGGCTCTAGAAATTCTGATGCTCCGGAGTCCTTGAATGCGAGAAAAGTCCGAAACAGAACAGCACCATGTTGGATGAGAGACTACGTCTCTGGTAAAGGACATTCTGATGAAGATGTGGCTCATTTAACACTATTTGCTAGTTCCGACCCGATCAGCTATGATGAAGCAGTGAAAGCAGGGAAGTGGGTGCAAGCTATGGATGCAGAGATGAGCTTAATCAAGAAAAATGGGACCTGGTTCCTAGCTGACTTGCCAAAGGGAGCTAAGAAGATTGGCGTAAAATGGGTTTACAAAACCAAGTTAAATGAACGTGGAGAGGTGGAGAAGCACAAAGCCCGTTTAGTCGCAAAAGGTTATGCACAGGAGCACCGAGTTGATTATGAAAAAGTTTATGCCCCTGTACCTCGCATGGACACAGTGCGAATGATTCTTGCTCTTGTGGCACTGAAAGGTTGGAAGGTGTTCCAACTTGATGTAAAATCAGCCTTTCTTCATGGAAATCTGATTAAAGATGTTTTCGTTGAGCAGTCGAGGGGTTATGAGATAAAAAATGTGGAGCACAAAGTGTACAAACTCAACAAAGCATTGTACGGACTCAAGCAAGCTCCAAGAGCATGGTTCAGCCGGATTGAGTCATTTCAAGAAGGAAGGTTTTGAGAAAGATGATAGTGAGCAGACTCTTTTCACCAAAGTCAACAGACAAGGTAAACGCCTTATCATTAGCTTGTATGTTGACTTAATTTATACTGGAGATGATGAGATTATGATGTGTGAATTTAAGAGCTCCATGATGAGGGAGTTTGATATGTCTGATTTGAGGAAAATGAGATATTTTCTTGGTATTGAAGTAGTGCAGTTTGATGGGGGGATATTCATTAGTCAAAAGAAGTATGCTATGGAGATCTTGAGAAGGTTTGGGATGGAGCATAGTAATTCTATTCAGAATCCTATGATTCCTGGGCTCAGAATCTTTCGAGATGAAACTGGTGTAGAGGTGAATTGCTCATACTACAAGCAGTTGGTTGGGTGCTTAATGTATTTAACGGCCACAAGGCCTAACATAATGTATGTTGTGAGTTTGATTAGCAGATATATGTCAAAGCCAACTGAGCTACATCTTTCAGCAACGAAGTGAATTTTGCGATACTTGCAAGGAACTCCTGGTTTCGGTATTCTTTACAAGCAGGGAGGGAATAAGGAGTTGATTGGTTTCACTCACAATGACTATGCTGGTTCTGTGGATGAAAGAAAGGGTACGGCGGGGTATGCTTTTATTCTGAGTGGAGCAGCAGTAGTTTGGTCGTCTCGTAAGCAGTCGATAGTTACATTGAGCACAACCGAAGCTGAGTTTGTGGCTGCTGCAGCATGTACTTGTCATGCAGTGTGGATGAAAAGGGTGTTAAAGAAGCTTGGCTACGAAGGCAGTGAGAGTCCAGTCATCTTTTGTGACAATAGTTCAGCCATCAAGTTGTCAAAGAACCCTGTAATGCACGGCAGAAGCAAGCACATCGATGTGTGTTTTCACTTCTTGTGTAATCTGGTGAATAAAGGAGTGGTGCAGTTGGAATTTTGTGGAACACAGCAGCAGATTGCAGATATTTTTACCAAACCTCTCAAGTTGGAGTCCTTTCAGGAGCTCAGAAAGAAACTGGGAATCTGTGATGCACCAAAGATAAACTAGCTGCTTAGGCAGTCTAGTTTAGGGGAGGGAATGATAAGATTTAGTTTGTTAAGTTGTTAGAATAAATGTCCTAGTCTTTTGGGATAAGTAGCTATTTGAATTAGTCAAGTTTGTTACCAGTAGCTTTTTGAATTAGTCAAGTTTGTTACCATGCTTTTAGCCACTGCGTGGGGTGTTTTGTTATTTTGTTATTCCTTCTGTAAAAGCTATTTATAGTTGCCTTATTCATTCAATAATACTGAGTCATTCCCAAATTGTTCTTTGCATTCTAGATCTTGAATTTGTGTCTAACAAATATGCTCTCCAGTATTTGGGGCAACCTCTATTTTCTTCCTTATGGATACATTTCTTATTTTGTAGTTTAGTGTTTTCACTCATCATCTTAACATTCTCATTCGACTACACTCATTTTTAACACATGCATATGCAAGTAAAAGAGAACGAAAGAGAAGTGTAGAAAAATATTAAACGAAAAGACATTTCATTAGAAAAGTATTGATTAACCTCTCGTAAATTTATTATCTGTTAAGGTCTTCAGATATTAAAAAGGCAGGAGGATTTCAAAAAAAAACGGCGGCTGAGGGGGGGGGGAATAAATGATATATTAAAGCTGGGAAAAAGAAAAGGTTAAAAAAGAAAGAAGAAGAAAAGGAAGGGGGAAAAAAAAAGTAAGCATGCACTAAATGTAGTGATACAATAACATACATCTACTTCATTACAAAACAGTGATCCACACTTTTTTATTAGTAAACTAACAAAAATAAAGGAGAACAACCAAATGCACCACTTCTCCCATCATACAAGGATATAGATATTGCACAGTGCAAATGCTTTCATCTCCATTTGTCGAGCTTATCTTGTGCAACGTAGGATACTGAGGAGTGATGACACTTGTGTAGATTTAGGGAACCAATGATGATCTTATTGTAACTAAATAGTAGCGTGCGGCATGTGGTCTCTAACAAGTATATTTCAACTACCATTGTGAAAGAGAAAATACATAATTTGCGTGTGCTAATGATCTACTAAGAACTAAACTATCATATTCTCTAGAAATTTCTCATTTAACTTGTTTGAGTCTCTTTTGAAACTGAAATTTGATTTGATTACGAATTATTTCTCTGACTTGTCAGAACTGGGCACAAGGAGTTGCATTCTCCATAGTTGATACATCCCAAGGATTTCCTGAGGTGGAAGTTAGCAGATGGTGCCTAATCAGCAACTCCTAGTGTTTCAACTTGATGCTTATTTAATTAAACATGGAATATAAAACTCGTTCATTGAATGTTTAACTTTACTCCTTGTTGGGAAACATATTGAAGGCTGGTTTTAGAAGGGTTTTAACCACACAACAGGTCTGAAGGGGAGTGGGTTTCCCTCTTAAAATGGAAGCAATGGGAGGGCATGCCATTGTGACATGCACATGGCAGTGCATATCAAAGTATTGCACTTTGTTAGAATATAAATATTAAACCCTCACCTTTATCACAACTTCGGAGTTTTTGTCTTTCGGTAGGGTCTTTCACATGGTATCAGAGCAACCCAGGTTCGAATCCCACCGGCTACGCAATTTAAATGCGAATTTTTTTTTTGATACCGTTGCGAATTGTCCAGGTCTCGGCCCACAATTTGTTTGGTATTTATCTCGTTTCTTTGGCCCATAAAAAAATGGGCTATCGACGTGAGGGAACGTGTTAGAATACAAATATTAAACCCTCACCTTTATCACAACTTCGGAGTTTTGGTCTATAGGTAGGTCTTTCACATACTGAAACATATTCCAGTGGCAAACAAAATATTATGCAGCACTTAATTGCAACAATAAATTACTACAATGGGTTATTTATTCCAAACAATTGAGTAGAGGAAAAATATTGAGAAGGGAATTCTGTATCCAGGTTCTAAGTGTTAGAATATATATAACTGAGATATGTGTGTGCGTGTGTGCATACATATACACACACACATATCTCAATCCTCACCGCAATTCTGAAATTTTGGTGTAGTGACAGAGAAATTGCAGTTGGTATTAGAGCTACCCAAATTCAATTGAGCGTGTAATGTAAGAGTTTCGAAAATATGTATCAGCAGGTGCCTAGATTGGAACTAAAGAGGATTAAATAATATATATATGCAACGATTAGCCTAATAATTTGACGGTTTGAAATTTATCCAGTCATTCAAAATGCTAGTAGGGAAGGTATATACCTGCAAGCAATGAAACCACCCTGGCAAGCTGCAGATTTACTTAGAGTGCCAATGCATATATCAACATCATCTTCACAGTGATAAACTTCAGGGGCCCCACCACCATTCTCTCCACATACGAGTGTTGCATGCGCCTGAGGTACATATCACAGCGATATGATCTTCTGAAGCTTATATGTAGTTTTCGGGCATTTTAAAACTAGAAAATTGACTTACATCATCAATTACCAACAGAAACCCATGCTTTCTGCGAAGCTGAGCAAGTTCAGGCAATGGAGCAAAATCTCCATCCATACTAAACAAACTGCATCCAAAGAAAAACGTTTTTCTTTTATATTTAGTAAAGTAAGGGAATTAGCATGCCCTGAATATAGCATTATAGGAAATTTTCACCCACAAACTTGTGTGCACGATAGGCATGACTTACCTATCGGTGACCACAACTTTCATCTCCATTTTGCAACCTGATCTGTTAAATCATGTTAAAAGTTTAAACAGGAAGATTTGTTCGAGTGAAAGAAAAGGAAGCACTTTAAAACTTATACATACAGGAGAGAATTCAGATGGACCATATCACAGTGTTTGTATACAAAAGCTTCTACTTCTTGATGACGTTCAGCGAGACGAATCCCATCAATTATTGATGCATGGTTCAAGGCATCTGAAAAAATGGCAACTCTCTCGTACTTTGAGGGTTTCCTATTGAGAGTCCTAAGAGAACTGACACTTCCCAGGGCTGACATGAAAGCCATATTAGCAGAAAAACCAGTAGGGCAAAGAAGGCAAACCTGAAAGACGATTAAATAATGCAGTATTGTCTTAGTATTATATTAATACTGTAGTAAGGAACATATATAGGTTAGGTGCAGGTTTATAATCTAATTTATTGCACCTTTTAGATTGGGCATGGAACGAGACCTTCCAATTGGCGTGAACCCAATAAAATTTAGGGAATGACAGCGAAATGAGGGATAATAAGTCCAAAGAGCAAACAAAGAATCAAGTGAGGTTATATCACAAATATAAGTCCAACACAACGTAGCAAAATTAATAAACGTAATTCAAATGATACTTTCTATCTCTTGCAGATACATCAATGTATGCACTAATTAGTGATCTCATGTATTTCCAAATATATACCTTTCCTAATCGTGCATTAAACAGTCTCAAGTTTTCACCTTTGCCAAAATGATTGATGAATGATGAATGATGTCATTCATAGTATCTAACTCTTAGAAATATTATCCAAAAGAAGTTACTTCTAACCCATCTTTGATGGAGTCTACTTGTAATTTTTTTCCCAGTCTTAGTATGCATCCGACTTTACAACTTGATCCTTGGGGATTTTGCATACAAGCAATCTGGAAAATTCATCAATCCATTAACTAATTTGCAAGCTAAAGGCCAATGCTCTTTTGATGTCAGAGAATGCCCAGCTAAGAGAAACTGTTTTATACATTTTAATATGCCTTGATCACAAAATTACTAGGTCATGATCATCCTGTTGAACATTTAAAGATCGTCCCACTGTAATATAAACATATGGGCATCAATGTCATTCCTGGTGCATGGTATTGGTATATACACAGGAATAACCACCTATGCAAGAATAGTTAAGCTTAAAAAAAAGGAAAAAATCCAACAATTCTTGGAAACAGTGCTACTTGCCAAGGTTTTAGTCCTCCTCACTTCAAGCTTTTTGTGTTGTTTGGTCCTTCCAATTTTAAAGGTCCAACAGCCATAGCAGATACAGAGTAACATAATCACATTTATGCATCCATCGTACGGTGTAAACCATCTATTTGATTTAGAAGTTATTTCTACCTAAGAATTCGATTTCCAATTCATATGGCATGTACATTGTCTTCCCTTTCTTCTCTATTCTATTCTGTAATTTAAGACAAGACGGAAGATGCCAACTCATCATTTAACAATATTTCAAACCCCGTTTCCTCAAATACAAATTCCGTGTTAAATAAGAGAGCATTCAACCAGTAAAAAAATTAAATTTGCCATGTCATTCGTGAAGCCTTATACTCCATATTAAATCCTGTTTGAATCACGGCAATTCATAAAAGGATTAGACAAATACAATGAACCATCCATCTCTCATGCCAACAAAAACGAAAACCATCTGTTTCCATCACCACAGAAGGCTTTACCCAGTTTTTCTCATCGGTAAATTTTCATTTTCGTTAAAAGTTCCTCATTTGATTACTAACAAGCTAATTCAACTTAGCTATTACCTCCTTCTTCTTCAACTCCGCCAAGCACACCTCCAACCTCCTGTGATAGTCCGTGTAACCGCAAATCAAAGCCGATCCCCTCGGCCCCATCCCATGTTCTTCAACAGCCTACAATTAACCAAAATCTAAACCCATAAAATTTCAATCACATTATATATATATATATATATAATCCAAATTCAAGAAACTAGCCTTCACAGCCGCCTTCGAAACCGAGGGATGCCTGCTCAACCCAAGGTAGTCATTCCCGGAGAAGAGTACCAACTTGTGCCGCCCGTCCCCGACGTCAACATCACCCTCACCCCCTTCAACAAATCAAAATTTACAAAAAGATCCAAAAAATGGGTCCCAAAAAAAATTCCAAATTTGATGGAGACTAGGGTTTTGGGTTTAATTGCTTAATAAATACTAATAATTACCGGGGTTGGGGAGTTGTTGGAGCCATTGGCGGAGGGTGAGGCCGTCCATGTGGACCTCGACGGAGGAGCGATCCCAGGGGTGGGGCCCATCGTCGAAGGTGATGACGTCGGCAGCGGTGGGGTCGGGGGATGGAGGGAGGAGGGAAATGGGGCGGGTGGCGCGGGTGAGGTTTTGGGAGGAGAGCTTGGAGAGCGCCGCCTCCACCCACCTATCCCAACGGTCCATTCGACTATAAGTATGAGTGATCTTCCAATTTTATGTAGGAGTACAGTTATGGGGCCACTCAGATTTTGCTAGGATCCATTTATATATCTAAATTATAAACCCGTTAAGAAATTAAGGATTCACTTGGGATTTAGTAATTCAGATCTACTCCTTGTTAGTGTTTTTTTTAATTTAAAGATGACTCTGTCATTGCTTTATTAATACACCATTAAAGAAACAAAGTAGTATTAATTATATATTTATGGATTTTCTATGAAATTCCTGATAACAAAATATCAAAAGTCTAGTCATCTAGAAAGCAAAAGATACAAAGGTTCGTATATAATCCCCACAGATAAACTCTAGCAGTTGCATCTGGTAAAGCTGCTAAGAACCAAGTAACATGTAGCATCACATCGAGCTAGAAACAGTATGCCTTGAGCCCCTTGCTCGCTTTCCTCCCATGAGTCCTACTCCTCATCTTCTATACGCAGGCGTTTGGCGGCTCCCCTTTGACCACCCAAGCTAGTTTGGCACTACTTGTTAGTGTTACTCCAATTTTTAAAAAATTAAAGGAAATATGGAATTCAGCGACTCTAGACGACCAAGATCTACTTGTTACTAATATTTTTCACGTGCGATACACGGTTTAATAAAAGAGTTTGAGTTAAACGTGCGATATACGGAAGTCTACAGTAATTAACACGTGCAATGAATGTCTTAATTTTTTAAAAAAAAGCTGAACGGGCGATACACGTATTTTAAAAAAATTAAGAAGGAAAAACTTTGATATGTACGTGCGAAGCACGTGTTGAAAAATATATTCGAAGTTGCACGTGTGATGCGCATGCTTCTTTGGTGATAAAATTGGAGTTTCTTTTGGGACAAAAAAAAATATTAAAACAGTTTATTTGTAACAAACTCTTCCATTAAATAGTAAGTAGATATATTATATTGTAGATAGATAGATGGATATTAATTTACACATATGATTGATATTTAATATAAAAAATAAGTAAAAAACCTGACATAACGAGGACTCATCTGAGACTTCCATCATATTAATTATGCAAATGCAATACACGTATTGGTAGATTGATAAATAACACTAAGGCATTCTCCGATTATAATATTAGAGATTAGAGATGAGATAATATTAGAGATTAGATATTGTTGGTTGTGATATGCTACTGTACTTTGCGAACTACTTTCGCATTCTTTTTTGGGATTTTATTTGTTTATTTTAATTGTTAGTAGAAAGCAGTGAATGGATTAGGTAATGTGCATAAATGTTTCGGTAACTTATTCACTTATGTAATTTTGATGCATCGGGATGTTTAGATGTTTGATTTAGATGTTTGAGTTTGTAGTTATTTTGTATGGACATATTCTGTTTCGTTAATTATTATTAATGGAACGATGACGATGTCAACTTTATCTTTAAAAAAAACTAGTAATTTACGCGTGCGATGCACGTTTTAATAATTTCAAAAAATAAAAATAAAAACTTTGATCTAGGGAGGATTTGAATTGGAAACCTTTTTTATATTAGTTATGTACGTGCGTTGCACATGTTGGTAGAATGACAAAATGACAAATGACACTAAGACCTTCTTCTATTATATTATTAGAGATTAGAGATGTGCATAAATGTATTTAAGATGAAATTCGTATAAATTGTTATTAGAAGCCCAAAATTGTAAGAGAAAATAAATGTATTTAAGATGAAATTCGTATAAATTGTTATTAGAAGCCCAAAATTGTAAGAGAAAATGCAGTGAACTATAGTAATACTTTCAACCATGCCATTCTCTTAACTATACGCTTTAACTATTCTTTCATCAAAAAAAAAAAAAAACTATTCTTTAGCAACAAAAAAACCCTAAATTATGTTTTCAAAAAAAAAACCCCATCCCAAGACGAGATTTTTTTGGCGAAAATGATAAAGATATATGATGTTTTTCTTAACCAACTTGCAAAACTGAATGTGGTTATCTAATACAAGCAAAAAAAAAAGTTAAATGTGATTTTTTTAACAAAAAAAAAAACTAGCGGAAACTCACGTCGTCGAGATGAGTTTTTTGAAAAAATACTTGGGGGGAGGGGGGAATCCATAGTTCATGGGTAATGCTACACCTACTACAAAATATACTAATTTTCTCTTTACTACCGTAAACAACACATTATTATTGGATGTTTCCACCACATACTCTACAATAACATTCACTAATAATGTATCACCTAAGATAGTGAAGAGAAAAGTAACCTGATTTAGCCTATATTTCAACTCTTTTAAAAAAATACATATTCTAATATCAGCTCTCTTTAAAAAGAGTACATATGTATTTTTTTTATATACAAATAACAATCCACTTCAGATGTGACCCAACCCTTTTATTGTTATATTTTTAATAATCATTGATCCCTTAGAGTATCCACAGTCGTAATTGTTAGAAAATACATAAATACATATTTTACATACAGCATTTTGGCAGTTTGGCTCAGTCGTCAAATGGTATTTTATAGCAACCTAATAATAATAATATTTATAATAATAATAAAAAACAGACGGAACTTGACTTTGCGCCCTACGATTTTAAAGATTTTTTTAATGATTTTTATTAATTAAAAACATTTTTAAAGTAAAAAAATAAAATAAAATTTAAAAATGGTGGGCCCCTCCTTGGACGCAACTCCTCTTTGCATCCAAAAGGAGCCCAGATTGCTCTATGTCTTTGAATTCAATTTTTATTAATTAAATACGTCGGACGGAACTTCGCTTTCTGTCTGACGAATTAAAAAAATATTTTTTTTCATTGGACGCAAATTGAAGTTGAGTCTCTTATATTATGCATTTTGCTATATCTTGTACCATTTATAGCAATGTACTATTGCATTTTATGCAAAAAATGCATAAATAGCAAACGACTGTAGCTCGTCGTTTGCTATAAAATGCATTTTTTGCATAAATAGCACACGAACTGTGGATGCTCTTAGTGTGGTACAAACATTTTTGGGCTCTAAACTTTCTGCGAATTTATGTAAGGAGTAATGCTACACCTACTATCAATTTGACTATATATATATATTTTTTGAAGGAAAAGGTGGAATAAAGCCACCCTGTTTCATTAATAAGGCGTTAATAAAACAACCCCGGTATACCGGGAGGGAAACATTACAAAACAAGAAAGACAAAACAGTGCAGGAAATAAAAACATAAACCCCCAACAAAACCCTGGGGGGTGGGTTGAATCCTCCATACAGAAAAACCAAAAGTACAGTAGGTCTAGGCCAAGCTAGCATAGAGAGCCACTACTGGGACTGCTCCGGCCCCCAGTCTAGTGTTGGCCCAAATTCTACCTCCTCATCGTCAAAGTCCTCTATCTGGAAGACTCGAACAATCCTCCCTCGCGCTCCTGTGGCGGCAGCTGTAGCCCAAAAAGAAATAAGATGCATGATATGAGTAAGATTACCAGAAATACTATTACATGAAGCACGAAAATAAAAGTTATTTCTATCTAGCCATAGCACCCATGTAGTTGCCGCAATGGCAATGTACCACGCCTCCTTCATTTCATGGCGGACCTTTGCGAATTTGGGGCCAACCCACAAATCCTCATATTCGCAGGGATATTCACTTGTTCCTAGGGCTCGTAAAATCTCAACCATAGTCGCCTTACTCCTTGTACAGTGGATAAAAAGGTGGTTCAAGTTCTCCGTGTGTATGTTGCAGAATCCACAGTCGGTCACAATCTGGGGTTGTCTTTTGGCCAGGTTCTCTTCGGTGAGAATCGCGTTATTGAGCACTAGCCAAAAGAAGACTCTGACTTTAAGAGGTGTTTTTGCCTTCCATAGTACCTGTGCCCAACTGAGTCTGCATCCCCGATAGTGAATCCGATTGTACAGGGATCTGACCATGAATGCTCCCTTAGGATCGAGTCCCCAACTCATCTGATCTGGGCCTTGGCCGCATCTCGTCCCGGTTCGTGTGATGTGTGCTTGTAATTCTAGCAGTTGTGGATGTAACCTCGGAGTAAGAGCTCCTCGGAACGACGGCTTCCAGTTTCCCCTCTTCCAAACCTCGGCTACAGATATATTGGGCCGATTCGTATAGTCATGCAACTCGGGGAAAGTTTCTTTCAAGTTATGTGCACCACACCATTTATCCCACCAAAATCTGGTGGATCGCCCATTACCAATAGTTGACGTAACTGCTGAATTGAACGGCCCATTAGCTTTGGTAATTCCTTTCCAGAATCGCGACACTCTGGACCCAACTCGGACGCCCATGTTTCTCGTGCCTTTTCCTCGGAGGTACGGCTGAATGAAGTCTTGTTAACCTTCCCCACTGTGGTGAAAAACCTTCCACCACCATTTCCCCAACAGGGCAAGATTCATGTCTCTAAGGTCGATGATGCCGAGCCCTCCATGCTTCTTCTTCATGCAAGCGATATTCCATTTGATCAGGTGATAGCCTCCCCTGTTCGAGTCTGTCCCTTTCCAAAGGAATCGTTTTCGGATTCGGTCAATCCATTGGATAACCCACTTAGGGAGCTCAAAGAAAGACATATAGTAAATGGGCAAGTTGGAGAGTACTGAATTGATGAGTACAACTCTTCCTCCGAGCGATAACGATTTTCCTTTCCAGCCAGCGAGTCTGTCCTCCACCCTGTCAATAATGGGGTAGCCAATCTGACTTAGCAAGTTTTCCTGGCCTGAGTAGAAGCCCTAAGTATTTGATTGGAAACTCAGTCCTCACACAATTTAAGATGGTGGCATGTTCCTGCGCTTCTTCATCGGAGAGAGTAATGGGAACCAGTGCACTCTTGTGGAAATTTATCCGGAGTCTTGACCAGGCTTCAAAACAGTAGAGGACTCCTTTAAAGCAGACTGTTTCTGATCTTGTCCCATTTCCAAAGAGGAGGGTGTCATCAGCGTATTGGAAAATCATGCACCCTTGATTGGCACTGCTGTTGGCTACGGGCTTAATCCAACCCTTTTTCCGGCAATTTTCTAACATTCCCCTCAGTACATCTGCTACAATCATGAATAAGAGTGGGGATAAGGGGTCCCCTTACCGGAGACCACTCTTGCACAGAAATGGCGGACCTGACTTCCCATTCACCGAAATTGCCGCTTTACTTGTAAGTAAACATTGTTTGATCCAGTAACCTACTTGTCCCGGAATCCTCTCCCTCTGAGAGCTTCCAGCAAGCACTCCCAATCGACAGAGTCGTATGCCTTCTGAAAATCCAGTTTTAGGAGAAAGTTCATGGAGTTGCTCTTATGGCAATGGTGAATAACTTGTTCAGCCGTAGCCACACAATCTGGGATACACCTGCCCTTGATGAAGCCTGTCTGGGTTTTGCTGATGATACTATTCATTACGCTCCCCAGGTGGGTGGCCAGGACCTTTGTGATGATCTTCACCGAGCAGTTGATGAGGCTAATTGGTCTAAAATCTCCCACTCGCTTAGACTCCTCTTGTTTGGGTATAAGGACCACTTCCGCAAAATTGAACATGCCCAACCTGAGCTTGTTCTGAAAAAACTCATCCATCAGTGCCATAGTGTCCCCTTTAATTTCTTCCCAGAACACCTGGAAGAACATCATTGGAAAGCCGTCTGGCCCAGGGGACTTGTCCACTCCCATTTGGTTGATGGCCTTTCTCACTTCTATTTCTGAGAAAGGTGCCTCCAAAGAGGAGAAAATTTGCGTAGATTCGTTCTTGTATTCCTGCCAATATTCCTCCCGCAATGGGATACTGAATTCATTCTTTCTACCAAAGAGGCCCTTGTAGTAGTTTTGAAAGCTTACAGAGATCTCATTTTCATCCTGCAGTGTTCCTGTATCTGTCTGAAGTGAGAGGACGATATTGGATCTACATCTCGCACTTGCCACTCGGTGAAAGTAGGCCGTATTTGTAACACCCCGCAAAATTGAAATTACAATTTTGCCCCTGGGTGTTACGCACGTATATTTTGTAATGTATTTCATTACATATTTTGGATTCGTACTATTTATACATTTTCCGTATTGATTTCAGTCAACTAAAATATAATATTTCAATCCCTGGGATTTA
This sequence comes from Hemerocallis citrina, assembly GCA_017893485.1. Classification (NCBI taxonomy): domain Eukaryota; kingdom Viridiplantae; phylum Streptophyta; class Magnoliopsida; order Asparagales; family Asphodelaceae; genus Hemerocallis; species Hemerocallis citrina. Next base: position 17,923,259 of record CM030361.1, on the reverse strand, counting down.
CGTACTTTTTACGTGTTTTGATGCACGTGTTTCCACCACTACGTATAATATTTTCTATAGGTTTAAATTATTTATTTTTATGTATTTAAATCTATTTTATAAAACGAAAATTTATTTTCCCCCTATTTTGATTAAAATGCATTTTCTTGCACGTATGGTGCACGTACAAATTTTTATTCTCATTTTGCCACTCTCATTTTACTATTTTTAGCATGCATTAGTTTTATTTAGCTTTTCTTTTGATCCATGGACTTAAAGTTAAATTCTAGCCCAATAGACTAATTAAAAAGAGAGCCCACTAGGATAATTAAATTAGTTGAATAAAATGAGCCCATGTAGCAAGCCCACTAGATAATTAAATAAATTAAATTAGTTAAATGAAGGCCCATGATTCAAGCCCACTAATTATAACTTAAATTAGGTTGAACATGTACCAATACATGACAAGTTACAATATTAGTACACATTTTTGAGTTATAGAAATGTATTCATATTTGTTTGTGCATGTGTGCATGCACACACAAATGTATTTGGACCATTTTGTGGGCTAGGTGGTAGAATAATGGAGAGATTAAGTTAGTGGAGAGTGGGGAGATGAAGAGATGGGGGTTTTAGGAGTTAGGAAAGTGGAGAGTTGTAGAATTAATTTGAAGAGTTATTAGGGTGAGATTTTTGCACTTTAAACCCTTCCAAAATCCTATAAATAGAGTCTCATTTCCTACATTTCTCTTGCACCAAAAACATTATAGAAAGAAAGAAATAAGTGTAAGTAATAGAAAGAAAAGAAAAGAAAAGGAAAAAAAGAAAGAGAGTAAGAAAAGAAGTGTTCTCTTGCTTGGAGCTTTTGCTAGGAGGAGAAGAGGACTAGGAGATGCTTGTGAAGCTAGGAGCAAGAAGGAACCATTCCCTTGTAGTTTTCAACCTTCAAAAAGGTGGGTGTTCTCCTACTTTCCAATTTTTTTAGAATGTACATGCTAATAAAAGTGAATGAGTAGTTTTGATTAAATAGAATAACTATACCATGATTGTGGTGAGATTAATAGTGAATCATGCTATGTTGACAAATAGATTAACATTGTGTTAGTGGGTGATTTCATTATTTTCTAGTGTAGGATATGCATACAAAAAAAAAGAGTAGTATAAGAAGATATTGTTTGAGAATTACAAGATAAAATTTATGCTAGTATATCATGTTTTGAATGAGGATGATTTTGTTGTGATATCAGGCTAATTAAAAAGAAGAATTTCTTTATACAATGAATCATGTTAATGTGATTGCAATTTTTGTACTTGTTGAGTATGTGGGAATTTTAGTGATGAATATCATATGATAAACATGCTTTATGATTTATTGACTAAGAAAGAAGAAAGTAAAATTTTGTATATTTTTTATTGTTACATTTGGAAAATAATAATTTGTTCATGGAAGAGATTTTGTAAAATTCTTATGATTTGAGACTTGTTGGCATGCTATAAATTCCCAATTTGTATAAGAGAAATTAAACAATTTTTCTTTTCATTCAAGTTTTGAGAAATGCAAGTTTAAGTGTAAATCGAAAAGAAGAGTTTAACTAAAGAATTATTACTATGAACAATGTTAGAATACCCGATATGTATGAGAAATTGTTAAAGAATGCTATATTTCGACATATGATTAAGAAAGAAAAAGAAAATAGAAGAATAATTTTTGTTATTACATGTCGACATATGTTGAAAATACAAACTTTTGCATGAAAGAATTTCTTTGAGATATCTATGGTTGATTAAGAGACATGTTTGATTTTAACACAAATTTTAATTAGTATAATGATAGATATAAACTAGTTTTAAGAAACTTGATCCTTAATTTTCGAGTTTGGGAAGAAATGCAAATTTTTGTAAAGAAAGGAAAAATCTATTTTTGAAAATGAAGATAGATTATAAAAATAAATTTGAATTTACTTGATTATTATTTCTTGATTTCATCTCAGTCCAAAAGTGAGATTTATTCCAATGTCGAAAATGATTGGATTATTGGGTGAACAAGTGTTATTAAAAGAAACCAAATTCAAAATAGTATTAACAAAAATACATTAATACAACTTCTAAATAGAAAATATAATTGGACTTATTGGTTAGCCAGTGAATACTATTTATAAGAGGTGTTGGGTTCGAAACTTGTTGCCACCATTTTCTTTTATTTTATTTCTCTCAAAAACTGCTTATTTATGGAAGTTACTGACTTTGGAAAGAAACAAGTATTATCCACTCTTCCTTATTAAGTTGCACAAAGAACTTACTAAGAATGATTTAATTTCTTATCTTGTATTTTTTTAAAGTGGCAAATGCACTTTGTTTCCAAAATTATTATTTTGAAAAAAATAACTCTTTGAATAAAAGAAAAATATGTAACACGATTATCTTGTTATAAACAATCCCTTTTTGTTGAGTAAGAATGCTAAATGAGAGATTAAAAGTTTGTGTGAATTCATATAAAGTTTGGAAAATAAATTATTTATAATTGTTTGAATTGACAAGGTCATGTAAATGTGTTAATTGTTGACGAGATCATGTAAATATGCTTGTTTGTAGTCGCGAACTTTTATGTGATTAATTTTTCCCAAAAAAGAGATTTGGATTTATGCCATAGACTCATGAAAAGAATTGATGTCTTAGAAAGATAGTGAATGAATTGAATGATGCTAACAAGACATACACCAAGTTGTGAATAGTTTGAAGATAAAGAATACTTTGAGTTAAGACATGATTATTAAAGGGTATGTGTACCCATGTACATGAAAGGTTTATGATTTAGAATTAGTAAGACCTCTGTTACCGGTAATTTTGAAAGAAAGATTTTGAGACTTGATTTCGAGATAATGCCATCGGGCGATCTCGTATTTTTGTGAACAAATCCGGTATGAGGTAAAACTGATTCTAGGGTGATAACATATTCATGTCTTGAACTAGAAAATAATTAGGCACTTAAGTGAAGATGTGATAAACTTGTGCAAACGTAAATGGGTGCTTCTATATAGTCGGCGGTGGATCTCCGTGGCTATAGACCCAGTTGGTGGACTGAGGTTGCCCCATAGGAGATGGACTGTATTTTATCCGGGACTTAGGGTAGTCGACGGATGTTTACCATACTCCAAAGAATATGTATATACCGGGGCTAGAAGGGCATTTGCGGGATTATCATCACGATATAATAGCCAGGGAGGCTGGGATCTGTTAATATAAGCCAGGGAGGCTAGCCAGGGAGGCTGAGATCCGTATCTGTGAAATAACTCTAAAACTTGTTTTATTACTGGGTAATCTCATGGCGAGGGATCGAACCCTTCAATGTGGAGTACGTAGGCACTTGCCCTCAGACCTATGTAGTATGGGATGCATAGAATCTGAACAAGTGTGCATTAGTATCATCCTAGTGTAGAGTTGTGTGCATTAGGCATTAAGACATGACATACACTTATGCTTAGAATAATCACTTTTGACACTTTACTTGTTCATTCAATCTTTTGTGTGATTTGTTAAAGTATGAGATCGTTATACTATTCCCGGCATAGAGAGGATAGCCGTGTATAACATTTCGTCAGTTGTAAGTAACTGACGAGCCCACAGATTAACATGCAGGTAAAGGACCATACATGAAGCTATGAAGTGGATATGCTGATGCTGCTTTTATTTTAAAGATATTGTAAATGATTTATTGTAAATTTCATTATTCCGCTGTGTAAAGTTAAGATGTAATTGAACTTTGATGTACTATTGAAAAAGTTTTAAAATTTTCCTTGTAAAATTGTACGAAGTGAAGTAAAGATCCTGTGAAATCTCGAATTTGTCCTCATTTGAAATTCGGGGTGTTACAGATGGTATCAGAGCATGCTTCACAAGTAGTACAAGTTTATAAGGAACGATAACAAGTGACGATAAATTTGGGAACAAGCCAAAAGAGTCCTTCTGTCAACCGGGTGTAAACAACCCTAAGCGACACGGTACTTAAGCGTCTTCGGACCACCGCTAGCTGGGAACCGACTCTTACGGCTAACCCAAGTAAATCAGAACTTGATAGACTAAAAAATTGTTTAGGAAGAGTAGTAAGATCATTAACTATAGTCTAGACCCGTGACACCTTATTGAGTAGTTACAATATTATTCCTGTGGACACTAGAGTGTGAGTTTCAGTCTATAGAGATTTAAATGTAAGTAATTTACATTTGTGTTGCTCTATGCACTGATGTTTTCTCTTTCTTTTGGATGGCTGGAGTCGTGAATGAAGTTGTTATTGAACTTGCATTCAATTTCATTCATGATGATTCTCCTCGTATACATTGATATGAGAGTGTATGCGAGCACATTTTTCCCTGGATATCAGAGTGGCGCAGTGGAAGCGTGGTTGGCTTGGACCGTCATTCGTGATACCTTACACACTTCCCTCTCAGATTATTTTGTAGATTTTTATTATGGTACTTTCTCCGTAGTCAATATTTTTCAAATAAATATTTTCTTATGGTATTAAATCATTTGAATATTTATTATTTATCTATCTTCCTTAGTCTTGATATTTTAAAACTTGTTTTTCAAACTTAAAATTTTTGTCTTTCATGTATTTAATGTCACTTTATATTTACCCGTTTATATCTACTATTACTTTATGTATAGTGCCAAGTTTTAAATTGCCGTTTATTAGATTAATATTGCAACCACTATTTTCTTCATTTATTATTTTAAATTTTTCTTATGTGCACTCATTTTATATGATTTGATTTCTGTGATACTATATTATCTTATCCTATATATTTTTAACAAGATTGAAATTTTCTTGTTATATAAATATGACCTACCATTTTGTTTCCATTCGGTACTATTATTATTGCATATTTGTTTTGATGTAATCATTTTTACTATTAATCGCTATTCATTACCTTTATAGTTTTACACTTCTTTAATATATTGCATATACTCACTATCTTTTCTCACATTCTTAGTTATTACATATATTTTTCCAATGATTTCTATATATATCATATATATTTCAATATTCTTATTATACATATCATTTTACCCTCATCTAATTACTACATTAATATTTTTGCATATACTTGTTTATGTCTATATTGTGTTTTCATCTCATGTATGTGCTTTACACTATTTTGTCTTAATGTTATAAATTAATTTCATCACTACAAAATTTTGTATATTCAAAAGTATTTCGACGTATGCCTTCTATTTTTTCAAATTGTGTGTATATATCATTGTTATAGTTACCTTACAAACTATTTTATTAATTGGTATACAAAGTCATTTTATGTTATCTATGCTTTCAACTATGTCTCATTCCCATTTATTTTTCCAAAATCTTATTCAATGGTCATGTTTTAAATTGCAAATTTTGCGAATTTTGTACCGTTTATTACATTGATAATTTTTTCTTTTTAAACTACCTATTGACTATGTTTTCTTCACCACATTATTTTCCGAACTATTTCGAAATTAAAGGCATAATTGACTTTTCCTTTTTATCTAATAGATCACATAATATTATTTTTGTACGAAAATTTCTCTCAAAATATTCTATCTCTTGTCACATTTCATTTTCCTAGTTTTTGTAAAATCTTGATATTCATAATTTTCCTATATAGAGTTGTCTTATTTTCCTCGTTGCATATTTTAAAGTTTGCAGTTTCCTAAATACAAGAATAATATTTTCTTTGGCTTATACAAAATACAATCTTTACCCTAGCGAGTTCCGGGGACGGAACTACTCTAAGGGGGGGAGAGTGTAACACCCCGCAAAATTGAAATTACAATTTTGCCCCTGGGTGTTACGCACGTATATTTTGTAATGTATTTCATTACATATTTTGGATTCGTACTATTTATACATTTTCCGTATTGATTTCAGTCAACTAAAATATAATATTTCAATCCCTGGGATTTACGTACTTTTTACGTGTTTTGATGCACGTGTTTCCACCACTACGTATAATATTTTCTATAGGTTTAAATTATTTATTTTTATGTATTTAAATCTATTTTATAAAACGAAAATTTATTTTCCCCCTATTTTGATTAAAATGCATTTTCTTGCACGTATGGTGCACGTACAAATTTTTATTCTCATTTTGCCACTCTCATTTTACTATTTTTAGCATGCATTAGTTTTATTTAGCTTTTCTTTTGATCCATGGACTTAAAGTTAAATTCTAGCCCAATAGACTAATTAAAAAGAGAGCCCACTAGGATAATTAAATTAGTTGAATAAAATGAGCCCATGTAGCAAGCCCACTAGATAATTAAATAAATTAAATTAGTTAAATGAAGGCCCATGATTCAAGCCCACTAATTATAACTTAAATTAGGTTGAACATGTACCAATACATGACAAGTTACAATATTAGTACACATTTTTGAGTTATAGAAATGTATTCATATTTGTTTGTGCATGTGTGCATGCACACACAAATGTATTTGGACCATTTTGTGGGCTAGGTGGTAGAATAATGGAGAGATTAAGTTAGTGGAGAGTGGGGAGATGAAGAGATGGGGGTTTTAGGAGTTAGGAAAGTGGAGAGTTGTAGAATTAATTTGAAGAGTTATTAGGGTGAGATTTTTGCACTTTAAACCCTTCCAAAATCCTATAAATAGAGTCTCATTTCCTACATTTCTCTTGCACCAAAAACATTATAGAAAGAAAGAAATAAGTGTAAGTAATAGAAAGAAAAGAAAAGAAAAGGAAAAAAAGAAAGAGAGTAAGAAAAGAAGTGTTCTCTTGCTTGGAGCTTTTGCTAGGAGGAGAAGAGGACTAGGAGATGCTTGTGAAGCTAGGAGCAAGAAGGAACCATTCCCTTGTAGTTTTCAACCTTCAAAAAGGTGGGTGTTCTCCTACTTTCCAATTTTTTTAGAATGTACATGCTAATAAAAGTGAATGAGTAGTTTTGATTAAATAGAATAACTATACCATGATTGTGGTGAGATTAATAGTGAATCATGCTATGTTGACAAATAGATTAACATTGTGTTAGTGGGTGATTTCATTATTTTCTAGTGTAGGATATGCATACAAAAAAAAAGAGTAGTATAAGAAGATATTGTTTGAGAATTACAAGATAAAATTTATGCTAGTATATCATGTTTTGAATGAGGATGATTTTGTTGTGATATCAGGCTAATTAAAAAGAAGAATTTCTTTATACAATGAATCATGTTAATGTGATTGCAATTTTTGTACTTGTTGAGTATGTGGGAATTTTAGTGATGAATATCATATGATAAACATGCTTTATGATTTATTGACTAAGAAAGAAGAAAGTAAAATTTTGTATATTTTTTATTGTTACATTTGGAAAATAATAATTTGTTCATGGAAGAGATTTTGTAAAATTCTTATGATTTGAGACTTGTTGGCATGCTATAAATTCCCAATTTGTATAAGAGAAATTAAACAATTTTTCTTTTCATTCAAGTTTTGAGAAATGCAAGTTTAAGTGTAAATCGAAAAGAAGAGTTTAACTAAAGAATTATTACTATGAACAATGTTAGAATACCCGATATGTATGAGAAATTGTTAAAGAATGCTATATTTCGACATATGATTAAGAAAGAAAAAGAAAATAGAAGAATAATTTTTGTTATTACATGTCGACATATGTTGAAAATACAAACTTTTGCATGAAAGAATTTCTTTGAGATATCTATGGTTGATTAAGAGACATGTTTGATTTTAACACAAATTTTAATTAGTATAATGATAGATATAAACTAGTTTTAAGAAACTTGATCCTTAATTTTCGAGTTTGGGAAGAAATGCAAATTTTTGTAAAGAAAGGAAAAATCTATTTTTGAAAATGAAGATAGATTATAAAAATAAATTTGAATTTACTTGATTATTATTTCTTGATTTCATCTCAGTCCAAAAGTGAGATTTATTCCAATGTCGAAAATGATTGGATTATTGGGTGAACAAGTGTTATTAAAAGAAACCAAATTCAAAATAGTATTAACAAAAATACATTAATACAACTTCTAAATAGAAAATATAATTGGACTTATTGGTTAGCCAGTGAATACTATTTATAAGAGGTGTTGGGTTCGAAACTTGTTGCCACCATTTTCTTTTATTTTATTTCTCTCAAAAACTGCTTATTTATGGAAGTTACTGACTTTGGAAAGAAACAAGTATTATCCACTCTTCCTTATTAAGTTGCACAAAGAACTTACTAAGAATGATTTAATTTCTTATCTTGTATTTTTTTAAAGTGGCAAATGCACTTTGTTTCCAAAATTATTATTTTGAAAAAAATAACTCTTTGAATAAAAGAAAAATATGTAACACGATTATCTTGTTATAAACAATCCCTTTTTGTTGAGTAAGAATGCTAAATGAGAGATTAAAAGTTTGTGTGAATTCATATAAAGTTTGGAAAATAAATTATTTATAATTGTTTGAATTGACAAGGTCATGTAAATGTGTTAATTGTTGACGAGATCATGTAAATATGCTTGTTTGTAGTCGCGAACTTTTATGTGATTAATTTTTCCCAAAAAAGAGATTTGGATTTATGCCATAGACTCATGAAAAGAATTGATGTCTTAGAAAGATAGTGAATGAATTGAATGATGCTAACAAGACATACACCAAGTTGTGAATAGTTTGAAGATAAAGAATACTTTGAGTTAAGACATGATTATTAAAGGGTATGTGTACCCATGTACATGAAAGGTTTATGATTTAGAATTAGTAAGACCTCTGTTACCGGTAATTTTGAAAGAAAGATTTTGAGACTTGATTTCGAGATAATGCCATCGGGCGATCTCGTATTTTTGTGAACAAATCCGGTATGAGGTAAAACTGATTCTAGGGTGATAACATATTCATGTCTTGAACTAGAAAATAATTAGGCACTTAAGTGAAGATGTGATAAACTTGTGCAAACGTAAATGGGTGCTTCTATATAGTCGGCGGTGGATCTCCGTGGCTATAGACCCAGTTGGTGGACTGAGGTTGCCCCATAGGAGATGGACTGTATTTTATCCGGGACTTAGGGTAGTCGACGGATGTTTACCATACTCCAAAGAATATGTATATACCGGGGCTAGAAGGGCATTTGCGGGATTATCATCACGATATAATAGCCAGGGAGGCTGGGATCTGTTAATATAAGCCAGGGAGGCTAGCCAGGGAGGCTGAGATCCGTATCTGTGAAATAACTCTAAAACTTGTTTTATTACTGGGTAATCTCATGGCGAGGGATCGAACCCTTCAATGTGGAGTACGTAGGCACTTGCCCTCAGACCTATGTAGTATGGGATGCATAGAATCTGAACAAGTGTGCATTAGTATCATCCTAGTGTAGAGTTGTGTGCATTAGGCATTAAGACATGACATACACTTATGCTTAGAATAATCACTTTTGACACTTTACTTGTTCATTCAATCTTTTGTGTGATTTGTTAAAGTATGAGATCGTTATACTATTCCCGGCATAGAGAGGATAGCCGTGTATAACATTTCGTCAGTTGTAAGTAACTGACGAGCCCACAGATTAACATGCAGGTAAAGGACCATACATGAAGCTATGAAGTGGATATGCTGATGCTGCTTTTATTTTAAAGATATTGTAAATGATTTATTGTAAATTTCATTATTCCGCTGTGTAAAGTTAAGATGTAATTGAACTTTGATGTACTATTGAAAAAGTTTTAAAATTTTCCTTGTAAAATTGTACGAAGTGAAGTAAAGATCCTGTGAAATCTCGAATTTGTCCTCATTTGAAATTCGGGGTGTTACAGTATTCGCGTCTCCCTTTTTGAGCCACGAAATCCTAGACCTTTACCGCCATTTGATCTCTTCCAATTTGTACAGGTTGGCGACATTTTCCCGAAGTTCTAGCAGCTTGCTTCTTTCTTCCTGTGATAAAACCCTCGTCTCTTCCACCTTTTCAAGCTCGTCAATTCCTTCCAGAAAGGAGTCTTTTGCACGCCATATGTTCGAGAATCTAGATCGATTCCATCTGCGCAGCCTCTTTCTCAGTCTGCGAGTTTTTTCGCACCATCGGGAGGCTGCATCCCTGCCAGCAGTTGGGAGCGCCCAATTCTCCATTACCATATGATGAAATCCCTGGATTTCCATCCAAGCCTTCTCAAATCTGAATTTTCGTGGCCTGTGGTGTTCGCGGTTCCCCACATCGAGTAGGATTGGGGTATGGTCTGATGTGGGTCTAGGGATCAATCTCGCTGTAGCTAGTGGAAATTTAGCTTCCCGCTCTAATGATACTAGAATCCTGTCCAGCTTGGCCATAACCGGAGCCGCTTGCATATTAGACCACGTGAACAGTCTGTCATTGATTGGAATATCGATCAGCTCTAGCTCCGTAATCACTCTATTGAACTCCTCTCTGTGTCTGTCGCTAGAGCCTCTATCCTTGTGCTCAAAAGCAAATCTAGTGATGTTGAAGTCCCCCCAACAATCCAAGCTCCCGACCATCGTTGTCGAATTTTGGAAAGTTCCTGCCAGAAAGCATCTCGGTCTGTGGCCACATTCGGCCCATAGACAACCGTCACCATTTGTACCCAATCATCAGACCTTCGCTGAAGTCGGGTAGTCAGGGAGAACGTTCCACTATACACCTCAATGCAAGATAGGGTATCCGAATTGAACCCTATAGCAATCCCACCTGAGGCTCCTGCTGACTGTCGTAACACCCATTCCTTGATTCTGTTACCCCCGATTCTTTTGAGTTTGAACCCGAGCTGAAGTTTGGTCTCCTGTAACCCTACCACTTCTGCCTTGGATTTGCTAATGACATCCCTTACCATATCTCTCTTCCCTCTATCCCCCAGCCCCCTAACATTTCAAAATAATGTATTCATTGGGGGACGAGTCATCGGAGATCGTTGGTGTGGGCGTGGGGCCGTCTACAATGTCGGGGGTGTCTGCCGTCCCAGCGCTATTTCCTAGGTCATTCTGATAATTAGCCTTAACCCTTTCAGTTTCCCACCCCCGGATTCTATTGAGAAATAGAGCATTACGCTCTGTGTCACACACTTCTAACCCACATGTCTTGGCTAGGAAGAAAACTTCTGAATCTGACATAAAATTTAATATAGAAGCTAAAAAACAGGTCGTACCTCCATTGTCGAATTTCGCAGCCTTGGCTACCGCTGCGACCTCGAGATAGTCATCCAAGGACTCTACATGAGCCCTCTTGGGAGAATTCTGCACTCTGAATCCAACCATCCTACGTGACGATCCAGAGCTATCTGCGGGTGCCTCTTCTGGGAAGGTGGAACGAACCATCTCTGGCGACATCTATGTGTTGGCAATGAACTCGAGATCATCTGACTCCTCTTCTGTGAGAAAAAATTCTTCGTCTAGGTTCAGGCGTTCTTCCAGCTCCTCATCACTGTCTGATTGCTGCGGTTCCTGTTGTATGCTTGGTGCTCTTGTTACGGACTCCTCATTGAGCCCGCAGACTTGCGACTCAATAATGATAGCGGTACTATCCGTTGCGGACCCCTCAATGGGCCCGTTACCCGTTCGACGGCTAATCTGGTTGTGAGACAATAGGGAAGTACAGTTATCAGAACCAGTATATTGCACTTTGGGCCCCTCTTTGGGCCCATTAGCATTAAAAAGAGGCATACCCATAGACTTCTCCGCACTAACATAAGAACCCTTTGAGACTAAAGAGTCTAATGCTGCCTCGCGTTCCATCATAACGCATGCCTCGAAAACGCTGTAGTCGCCTTTGTCACAGTGGGCGGTGAGCTCACCCCCTCTCCCAGCTGTCACTGTCGCATTGGTGGATAAAGCGGCAACGTCAAAAGGCGTGGTCATCGATGGACTCTTCGTTAACATCGAAGCGTTGGTATACGCAGGGTCTTTGATACCCCTTTCCTCATCTTCCTTATCTTTTTGCTGCTAAACCAGTTTCTTCCTCATCCCCACTATCTTCTTTCCCTAAATCGCCTAGTGCCAAAAACTTATTTTTGCTACCCACTCCCTCAGCTATGAGCTCGCTCTCTTTTGGGTGCTTTTTGCTGAGTTTGAGCAGACCATCGCTCGTCTCTTGCTTCAGAAAAGCCTCTGGCTCCTGTTGCACCTGTTTCAAAATTGTTTCTTTTTTCTTTTCTGGTGCAAACCAGCACTTTGTGACCCACTCTCTGGTCGAAAGTATACCTACGTCTGTCGCCTTCCCCAAACTGGTGGTCTCTTCTACCAACCCCTTCCTCTGAGCCTGCATGTTACTGCAAAGTGGAGTTTTGCCCATTTTGGGGTATGCAAGCTCCGTATCTCCCCTCCGTGCCACTGCATGATCCTCTAGAGAATGGTCATTCGTCAGGTTCACCGTTGGGTCCAATGAGTTGAAGGTTCTAGCTGATTTTTGACTGTTGGATCTGAAGGGACGTAGCCTATGGCGATTTTCTTTGTACGTTGGATCTTGTTTTGGCCGCTGCCCCTCTACCGGAGACTCTTTGCGTTCCTCCAGCCCCCTTGCCGCCTTAATGATCTCCCGGTGAGCCCTATCCACCTCGTGGGAGCCATCAATGGTGAGGCCCTTTGTGGGCGAGAGCGCTTGCTTGTAAGACCTGTTATCTCTTAGGGAAGTTGAGCGGTGATGGGAGGTGACTGCCGCCAGTTCCTTTGTAGCTTCTTCTTTCCTGTCTAGCACAAATCTGACAAGGTACGAATCTTCGAAGGAGAACACTTTAGCAAATTGCGGCATCAAGGCGATATCAGTGTTTCGGATAAGTACCCTTGCCGATATTAGCTCTGACTTGCGCACTGTCTTCTCATCTAGCTCCTCCACAGTCCCGAAGTCCGCTACGATCTCTTGAATAACTTCCCTCTTCCAAAAGTGCAAGGGGATGTTATGAATCCAAATCCAAAACTTCTCACCCTGAGGGAGCTCCGCTCCGAAGGTCGGAGTCCAGGCACTGAAATCGACTTGGAAGTGTTCAAAGTCGATAGTCCCCATGCTAACCACCTCAGTGACTTTCTCTGGCGATGGGAAACTGACGAGAAATTGCAAGTGGCAAAGCTTCTTAGCCACCCAGTCTCTATGGGCTCGCATCGACCACTTCTCCGTGAGCGCTTGGCTGAGGTGAGCCTCCGAAGGCCTTCCTGCTCTGATTTTGGCAATCGCGCACCATTTTCGCAGCCAATGTTCTTCGTTTTTTGATAATATCTAGGCTCTTAGCCAATCTGACGATTGTGGGGTTGTTTGGTGATCTTCCCCGGCTCACAGGACGCTCTTCATCGCTTTGGTTTTCCACCACATTGGTGCAAACATACGATAGATGTCCCCACTTCATGCATTTTAGGCACCTTACTTCTTTAGTACATTCACTCCTGAAGTGGCCAAGGTCCCCGCAATTGAAACATGGTGTCGGTTTCCTCTTGCCCTTTCTCTGCTTCTTCTTGTGTTCATACTGCTCAGCTTGAGGGTAAGTGGAGAAGCCCTGTCTTTTGTTTTTCTTGCTCATAACCTGATTCCACTGCCCCTCCCTCTCCTCGTCGTTGGGGTTGCCATCCTGTGAACCCGTCTTGCGAAGCCCCATGATAGCTACGCTTGGTGGTGGCTTTAGGAGCATGGTTCTCTAGTGAATTTGGAGTTGCGAGATGAAAGGTGGTGGGGTTGGGGTGGGTGGTGGGATTGGGGTGGGTGGTGGTGGCAATAGGATTTGACTCATTGGATTTGTGGTGGGGGGGGGGGGGGGTCATATGGGTTAAGTTTGTGGTTATGCTTGTGGGGCTTTGATGGTTGCTGAGGTTGATTTGGTTGTTGTGTTGGTTTGGTGAATGGTATGGGGTTGGTTTCTATGGGGGGGGCAATGTTGCCTGCGATTGCCGCAATCGATGTCTCTCTCATAGTGGTCCCTGGGGCTCTTTGGTGATGGTGCTGAAATGGTGGGATCTTTTTACGCCAATACTGGCTGGTAGGGGGACCCCATCGTTAGCTCCCCCCCCCCCCCCCGTAAGACTCCTCATGTCAGTAAAGCTGTTCGTGGCGATGATGACCGTATTTCCTCCCTTCGCGACGGTGCTGTGCATGCCGGTGTACACGCGTCGGGGATGGCATATGTCTGTGCTCATGACCTTCGCTCTCATGGGGCAGTGTGACCACCTTCTGAGGGGGCAGCGATGCGGCATTAGTGGCGTAAACTTTGCTGGGCACATTGGGTTTAGATTGCAGCTGCAGAGGTGCTGGGAGGGTAGTAGTTGACTCCGAAAGTGGTGCTGTGGCAGCTGCCGCAGGGGCGGGTGGGTGTCGGACCCTCTCATTGGGCCCGCACCCACTGAGCTCAAGCATCGTCAAGGCGGTGGACAACATTAAATGAATACAGAGTATGGATAGTTTTTGGGTATTGCCAAGGTTGGGTGGAGGAAAGCCTGATAGCAGAAGAAGGGTAAAGCTAAGTATAAGAAGAAGGCTGGTGGTGAGGGAGGTTATGGGTACTATCAAGCAAAGGAGAGTGAGGGGCTAGAGAGGAGGAAAGGGATGGCCTGGGAGATTGCCGGAGGAAAAGACTGGTGGTGAGGAAGAGGGGGGGGGGGGGGGGGGGGGGGAAGGTAGTTGGTAGGAGCTCATCCTTGGCTTGTCTTTTTGATTGTTGCTGACTATATTTTTTTTACCATCTTACACATTACTAGTGGAGGTTATTGTAGAGTAGGTAGTCGGCATACTCTTATGGAAGATAATGAAGGTTGTACTATTGGATTAGCATGATATTACAGTATGAGAAAAAATTTCCCCAAAAATGTCCTTGTAAATTTAGAAAAAGAAGCAAATCAAAAATTGAAAGGGACTTATACCGATATACAGCAAATCAGCAGTCTCTGCTTAAAGCAAAAACATAATAAAAATATAAATTGTTCAATAGTCACTTATTTATAAATTTATTTTATGTTTTAATAGACTTATTTCTTCAAATCGTTGTATCTCTGTTTTGGATAATCAAATCATTGAATCTCGTCTATGCGTAGCTAGCTACATTCCACACCTTCATGAGAAAAAAGAGAAATCATGAATGTGAATAGGGTATTAACAGTCAACTAATGAAAAACATTTTTATGAAAGAAATAAAATGAGAATTGCCAGCAGAGAGCATGTATTAGGGGTGGATAATTATTATCCGAACCAACAAATTCTAACTAATTCAGTTCGAACCGACCGTACCTCTATGCATTAGTTCATAATAAATATAGTTCTCTTTTAATTTCTTGAATATTCAAACAGTCATTTCTCATTTTATTTGAGATACAAACAATATTCTTTAGGGGGCATTTGGTACACGGATTGAAAAATTCCCGGGAATGAGAGGATTCCCACGAATGCGAGGGTGGGAATAAAGATTCCCAAGAATATTGCATTATCGCGTTTGGTATAATACATTGCTTTCCAGGGAATCCTTTATTATTATATTTTTTATTCTAGTTTTTTTTTATTAATTTATTGTTTGTTATGGAAATTCCATGAGAATCCTCAAATCTCATGTTTTTTTTTTGAATGGAAATCCTTTCTAATTTTTTTTATTGTACCTGAAATTCAATTAACTATGGTTACTGATATTTCTTTTATGAAAATAAACTAAGATTACAGAAGTATGCAAGTAAAAATGCAGTGTATCACTGTAACGCCCCGATTTTCTATACCGGAAAACCGTGACCCGAGCCAGAATCTTTGCCTTCAATTAGCCACAATACACAAAAAACAGAAAAATTTATAACTTTTTATTCAACACAAATGTATTACAAGTGCGAATGTTATAAAATTGCAATACATTACATCATTGTTACAATAATGTCTTACAAGCCCAAGTGTTACAACTTTCAATAAATTTACATGAGAGTACAACAAATAATTAATAACACTTGGTACTTCACTTGGATGCTTCTCAATAATAAACATATAACAGTAGAAACAATAATCAACACAGTGTTTCACTTGAACGCTCCACTTGACTGAAGTCCTCCTAAACCCTGAACCTGTAGTCCTGTAATCCAGCACCTAATTGAGTGGTGACGTCAGTACTATAATGACGAAATTGCTTATTATAAACAGCATATCTCATATTAAACAACAGATTGATGAAAAGAGAAACGTGTATACATAATTTTGATGTGTCAGTGTATGCTATGACTTAAATTATAATGTAAGGATCCACTTATTCTAATCCAAGCAAGACTTTGAACAGTATGCAGACCATAAATACATACGTCCATATCAAGCTGTTTCTTCATATTTGGGGATTTGAATTCGCGTCATGAATTCTACTCTTATACTCAACCTGTTCCCGAAGGTACATCGTGACTGATGAGGTTACTCTAAAACGGTCTAATCCCGCCATTCGCAGTCATACAGTGGTGTCGCTGTTTGCCACTATTGCCCGTCATACCGGACCTCACTCAAAAATCAGATGAACAACCAAAGTTTACTACAACACAGGTTAGTTCGAAGCATCCCCTGTGGCCCCTTAGCTCATAGCCCGTAGTATAAGGCTTGTTCTTTTTTCTTGACATAGAACATGATAGAAATTCTGGGGGTCCATCCCCTAGTTCCGACAGGAAAACCTCTTGTTCTTATAATGACACTTCAGAAATTAATAGGCGAGATATGGATCTCGTGTTCCCAACTTGTGAGAAGGCACAGACTGTAACTCGTTGACAGGAAGGGTACAACCAATAACACCACATAGTGTTGACCTATGGGACAGGTCGGATCACAAGGCATCACCCCTAAAACCAACTCTTTCCCTTCGACTAGGTAATATATAAAAATGTTATGTGACAATAGTTCCTAGTTACTACCATAACGTTGTCACTAATAGTTAAACAATCCGAGGGATGAAAACAGTACTAACACAACATGCTAGGTCTTAAGTTAGACTTCGCAAGATAACTTTGCTAGGTGCTCAACATAGACTTACCAGGATCACCAAGGATTCTGTCACAACCTATCGATCCAAAACTCCGGCAATATGGGTTTATCCGCATGCTACTATCCTGAACTTGGATTCCGTCTACGCTCCCGGCCCGTGATCAACCTACACCGGTTAAGATCTGACGGTGCACGAGGGGTGACTCGTCCACAGTCCCTGAGGGGTAAAATAAATACATGCCTTGAGGGGCGATGACCCTTAGTGCAATGATATCATCCTAGACGAGCACAACAAGCTGCGTACTAGCTAATAAGCTATGTACGAGCTAACAAATCACATGCGAGCCAAATGAGCTACGCCTGAATAAACAAACTACATACGAGCCAGGTGAGCTACGTATGAGACGGACCGATACTAATAATTGGTACGAACTATTTCTCAATCATAAAACATGCTATTACATGACTTATGAGCACAATGAATACTTATTACTCATAATCAAGTGTATGATTCAATCTACTAACAATTCATGACAACTCTAGTTAACATTAACTAGAATTTCGTGTATAAGCTTACTAACATGAACCAACATGCATGTAAGCTTACTAATTTAACATACAAGATGAACATTCAAAACATAATCTCTTCACCATTTATAACTCTAGATGAAGAATACTCATATGATTAGCCTAAGTTGTCCTGTAAAACAACAACACTATAAAAATGAGTTCTTTATCAATTATAAACCATAAAACAACAATACAAAAATGGGTTCCTTGTACGTATCAACTAGAACCATCTACTTAATAACTTGATCTCTTATACTTAGAAGCAATAGAATAATATTCTAGCAACTTAGAAGTAAAATAACATGTTACTAACAAAACTTCTAAAGATGGGTTCTTTTGCAACCTATAACATATACCATTATAAAGTTTGGTTATTTTAGCATACTAATCTCAAAATGAGTTCTATTAACATGCTAACATAAAACATGAGTTCTATTAACATACTAACATCGAAAATGAGTTCTTTAAACACACTAACAACAAAATGAGTTCTTTTACATGCTAATATAAAAAATGAGTTCTATTAACATACTAACCTCAAAAATGGGTTCTTTAGCATACTAACATCAAAATGATTTCTTTTAACATACTAACCCAAAAAATGGGTTCTTTTAACATGCTAACTAAAAAATGAGTTTTATTAACATACTAACCTCAAATTGGGTTCTTTAGCATACTAACACCAAAATAAGTTATATTAACATACTAACATCGAAAATGAGTTCTATTAATATACTAACCCTAAATGGGTTCTTTAACATACAAACTTCAAAAATGAGTTCTTTTAACATACTAACCCTAAAATGAGTTCTATTAATATGCTAACATCAAAAAATGAGTTCTATTAACATACTAACCCTAAAATGGGTTCTTTAACAACTTAACTAGAACAACATACAACTAGATTAATGGGTTCCTTATCAATTTAACTAGAACAACATACAACTAAATTCATGGGTTCTCTATCGACTTAACTAGAACAACACACAATTAGAATTCATGGAAGTCTTCTAGCAACCTAGAAGCAAAAAGAGCATGCTACTACAAACTTGATATTTTATGAACTAGAATTTACCAAAATTTGATTTTTAACAAGTATGAAAGTAAACTTATAACAAACTACTAAAGACTATCTTTTGTGAACTAGAAATTCTACATATTACAAAAGACTACTTTTTTATGAATTACAAGTTTCTACATATTACAAAAACCACTGTTTTTATGAATTACAAGTCCTACATACAAGAAAAGTCAACTTTTTATGAATTACAAGTCCTACATACAAGAAAAGTCTACTTTTTATGAACTAGAAGTTACACATACAACTAGAAACTACTCTTTTATGAACTAGAAGTTCTTCACACATGTAAAGATCACTCTTTTGTGAAGTAGAAGTTCTTCATACAACAAATTATTAAAAGATGGGTCTTTTATGAACTACTAGAAGTTCCACATATACCAAAAGATTACTCCTTTAAAAACTATAAGTTCTACATACACCAAAAGATTACTCACTTAAGAACTAGAAGTTCTACATACAACAAAAGTCCACTTTTTATGAACTAGAAGTTACACAAACAACTAAAAAACTACTATTTTAGTGTTCTAATTATGTTTTCCACTTTAATCATGTATGTAGATATTCTTAATTCATCTATTCTTATATGCACATGGATTTAATCCAAGTTGTTATATTTTATTTACAATAAACCATGTGTTTATATTTTATTAATAACAACAATGATAAAAATAACAACAATTTGTTTGAGTTTCACCATTCAATTTCTTTATGTGTTCATTTGATCCACCCTTATTCATATGCACATGTTTTTAGTCCAAGTTGTTTCTTAAAATAACATACAACAGGGAAATAAAATAATCAGAATAACAAATAACAACAATTAGTATTAAAGATTCAATCTTTATATGTTTTATTTGAAATCTACCGTTCAATCCTTTTACGTGATCATTTTTTATCCACAACCATTCATATGCACAATATCTTAGTCCAAGTTGTTCTTAAAAACTTAACATACTATAAAAATAAACAACAAAACAACAACAAATAAAAACTAAGAAGAGAAATCCCCACATTTGATTATCTAGGTAGGAATAACTTGCTAGCTTTCCTTCTCCTGCCTCCTAGCTTTTACTACTACCTACAATGAGAACTCTCTTATTAGAACTTCTCTCTTTCTTTTGCTTCTCCGTACTATTTTTCTTTAGCAAATGAGACAATGAGTGAAGGGGAAGGGTATTTATAGAATGATGGGAGAGTGAGTGTATGAGAAGGTGAGTGGAGTGAACTAGGGTTTGGCACTTGGTTGTCTTGGGATATTGGCCGACCACTATGGGTGAGGGTGAATGTAAGTGAGGTGAGTTAGCTTAGGTGAGAAGGAACAACACCTATTAATACAAATTTGTATTTCCAATAATTATAAAAATCTATGTTCATCTCTCCAAATAAATCATAGCCATTCATCTTTGATCAATCATGACAAAAATAAAGATATTTTTGTCCAAAACACATACTACATGATTTGTACAAATATACGAAATCGATACAATACGTATATGTATATACTAATATATATACCGATAATTTTTATTTGTCAAACTGAACAATCCATACAAAAATAATTTAATTCCGACAAAAAAATAAAATAATAATAAAAATAAATTTTATTATCGGCTCGAAAGATTTCAGCACCAAATTGATACAATACATTTACATATAGACTTGTATATATACAAATAATGATTATTAATCAAACTGAGTAATACCCACCAAAAAGTTTCGATTCTGAAATTTTAAAATTTTTTATTTTTATTTTTATATCAGACCGAGATATTACAAATATTTTATCAGAAACACATATTACATGATTTTGTACAAGTGCACAAAATCGATACAATACATATATATACTTACTAGTATATATATACAAATAATGATTATTTATTAAAACTAAGTGTTTTTCATAAGAAACATTTTATTTTAAAAATAATAATAATACGAATATAATATCTGACTGGGATATTACAATCTCACTCATTTAAATGTCATCGTCTCAAACAATTAGTGTAAATTTCATTAGCAATTTGTGGTTTTATGAATCATCATTTTAAATTTATTTCTAAACAATAAATAACAGGTTGTTTTTTAAGTTCTATTAAAGTTGATTTTTAAAATTTCAACGAAATTGTGATTGATATTGTAAGTGAAAAGTAGCACGCCAAACTGACAATCCAATTCAATCCAAATTGAGCTTAATCGGCTTGGATAGAAACCGATTCAATTATGGCTCAGATTGGTTGCGAATGAGAAAATTTTAAAAATCGATATTCTTTGGATCAGTGGTGGATCGTTCATATTAGGTCGGATACTGACCAATGCCCACCCTTAGCATATGTAGTTGTTGGCTATAATCTTTTTTTTTGTGCAAAATTTGGCAAAAAACTTCCGCAGTCGTTGGCCAAATACCCAAAATGTGGGTTTGAGATAACCAGCAGGCTACTATATTTGAGAAGAGATAGAGGATTTTGGAAAATATAGCTAAAAAAATATTATATTTATTCCATTAAAAAATTTTCCTCTAAAAACTATCGGACGTGACACTATATCCCGTCCCAAAATTTTAAATTTTTTTTTTGAAAATAAAAGGGATGAGAAATGATATCACGTCTGATGCTTTGTTTCCCCAATGTAAAGGGTGTGTTATATATAATTATGCATATAGGTATTGTTATGTGTATATATTAGAATTTAATTGAGATTTAAGACTTCAGTATAATTTAATTATCTTAACTATTTTATTGGAAGAGTTTGTCACAAACAAATATCATTTGTAACAAAACAAACTCATACAACACATGTTCAACTCCTATTTACACACAAGCTATACACACACATATATATACGTGCATTGCATGTGATAAATCATAATATTTATTAATGAAAATGAGGCATCGGACTAGATTTCATCTCCCGTTTGTCAAATTTAGAAGGAAAAAAAATCGAACGGGAGATCGTAGATCATATATCGGCCGATGATTTTTAATTTTTAAAAATCCATATTTTGATTCAAACGACTATAACCCAAATTTCATAACTCTAAGTATCAAATACTCAAATTTTTTGTTCAAACGAGTGAACGACTACACTACATATGCTAGATGCTCTGACCAATGAGAAACCCTTTTACTCTAACCGTCCAACCAACCTAATCCAACGGCTGAATCATCTCAATCAGATCATCTCAAACCCGCGCAACTTCACCATTTCCGCCTTCTATTTAACCCCCAAACCCTACCTTTTTTCCTCCCTCCGCGCTCCCAACTCCGAAGCTAAGCGATCTATCTTTTCTCCGCCTTTCTCTGCGCTCCCAACTCCGAAGCGATCCCCTCGCTTCGCCGCCGCCGCCTCCTCCATTTATCCCCAAATCCCCTCCTAGGGTTTCGCTCTCCAATTTCAAGCACCGATTCAGGTACAATTTAGGTGCTAGGGTCAGGGTTTTGATTTGATCTTTAAAAATGTCCCTAATTTATGCGAATAATTTGTTCCAGATTTCTTTATAGAGATTTGTAGCAATGTTTGGGCGTGCTGCTAAGAAGAGTGACAGCACCAAGTACTACCAAGTTCTCGGTGTGCCGAAAAGCGCAGGACCGGATGAACTGAAGAAGGCGTATCGAGTAGCAGCTTTAAAGAATCACCCCGATAAGGGTGGGGACCCCGAAAAGGTTTGTTTTTTAACTCTT
Organism: Hemerocallis citrina; assembly: GCA_017893485.1. Classification (NCBI taxonomy): domain Eukaryota; kingdom Viridiplantae; phylum Streptophyta; class Magnoliopsida; order Asparagales; family Asphodelaceae; genus Hemerocallis; species Hemerocallis citrina. The sequence continues at coordinate 17,901,066 of CM030361.1, read as the reverse complement.
GATTGTTGCGATAAGTGCGTGTTTGTGTTTGATTTTGGTTGTTGGTTGTCTAGTTTAAGGAGATTTCGCAGGCGTATGAGGTTCTGAGTGACCCGGAAAAGAGGGAGATTTACGATGAGTACGGGGAGGATGGGCTGAAGGAGGGAATGGGAGGTGGAGGGGGTGGTGGTCACAACCCTTTTGATATATTTGAACAGTTTTTCGGTGGTGGGGGATTTGGCGGCAGTAGCTTTGGGGGCGGTGGATTTGCCGGTGAGAAAATGTTGTGTTGGGTTCAAAATTGGTTGTTTGTTTGTCATTTTTTAAAAAAGAAAAAGAAAAAGAAAATTTAAGTTGGATCGGCTTTTATGTTTGTAGGTGGGAGTTCAAGGGGTCGTCGACAGAAGAAAGGTGAAGATGTGGTTCAGCATATGAAGGTGTCTTTGGAAGACTTGTACAATGGGACGTCTAGAAAGTTAACACTTTTGAAGAATGTGCTATGCCGCAAATGCAAAGGGTATGTATGTTTTTTGTTGGTCACATAATGGTATATAATATGCTTGAGTCAAATTAAGTACTTCAACGGATTGTTTGATATAGTTGCTGTGTAGTTGGCTTTAGTTAGAACTAATATCTACAAGAAGTAGACTGTATTTTGGTGGCTATTTCAGTTATGAGTGTTTGCGATTTTGGAGCAGTATGTTTCTAATGCAAAATTATGCCCTGCATATACATTTAAGTATTGGTTAGTTTGTGCCAACTAGATGGTATGCTTTTTTGGTTTGGTTAAAGCTTAAAACTACTTTATTTCACTTGTCATGCTCCAGCATGGACCCAAGGAGTCGAAGATGTAACTTCTCATATCTAGCTATAATGATAGAATTACATGTGCATTTCCCCCTTAAGTTGTATAAATGATTGTTACGGATTCTTATTCATATATGGAGAGATACCTAAAATAGTAATATGATTTCTTTAAAGCAATTCATTTTTGTGAAAAAAGAAGGTTAGTTGGCTTCTTATTCTGGTGTTTGTAGAGTCCTGAAGAATGCATTTAGGTTCGGTTTTATTTCTCAAATTTCTGCGCATTTTATGAATGTAGAGAAAGAATGCTTGCTCTATAAATTAGCAATCTTCCTTTACCTCTCTGCGTATTATGTTTAGTTGCTTCAACAAATACGAAAGATGTATGCTTGCATAATTGAGTCACTTCTTTTCTCTTATCAGTGAGCAGATCTTTCTTTTCCTCTGTTTAGTCATTTATTTGCTCTATTTGAGCCTGAGCCTGCTTTGTAAATACATGCAGAGCTTCTGATTGATTTGAGCCTGCCCCCATAATTGTGTCATTTATTGCATTTGTTGGTTTTCTGGAGTATAACCTGCTATGCATCTTCAATCACACAGTACTTCTTGAGACAACATACTTCATACTTCAATTATCAAATTTTAAGTGAGTGTGATGCCAAGGTAGTAGGTAACGGCCGAAATGACAGGATCATTTCATTCCGGGAGCTAACCGAAAACCCCTCTTAGAAATTGGTTTCAAATTGCTATAAACTGTAGTTCTAGATACCTACAACACCAGTCAGAAAAAATAGTAATTAAATGAAAATATCGATAAGGAGCTATAAATGAATAAGAAAGTGAAGGTTTTACTTGATGTAGAGATAGATGGATTTTCTTACGACTTCCACCATCGCCGGTCGGACTTCCATTGGCTACATCTGCTTCCTGTTTTTCATCCATTCTTCATCTGATTTATTTCTGTACCCACCAAAGGATGAGGGACAGGGATAGTGAGGAAGGATGTATTGAAGAATTAGGCAAGGGTTAAACATGTTTTATTGTATACCAGCTAACAACTTGATCCAACCTTACAAGTGTTTATTAAAGTGCGGCAGGGATGAAGCCGGAAATTTTATGGTGGGGGGCTTACTGTGCAATAACAACTTTAGTCAGTGAGATCTTATAGATAAAACAAAGAATAGAAAGATTAAAATGTAAAGTGAAAATGCAAAAACTAGGAGCTACAAAGTACTATTTTGTTCATGTGAGATGTGGTAATTGAAATTTATTTTAAATAATAATTTGCTATATTACATGAATTGAGGTCCTAGACTAATGTAATTATGCTGTTGAAATTTATGGAGGATTGAGTAAGAGGTGGTGCCTAAAAGTTAGCTAAAATTATTGTGTAGATGGGACCAATTTGTAATTCTGTGTGTGTGTGTGAGAGAGAGAGAGAGAGAGAGAGAGAGAGAGAGAGAGAGAGAGAGAGAGAGAGAGAGAGAGAGAGAGAGGACCAAAGTGTAAAGTTTTAATTTTCAAGGAGCTTTTAGAAATTCCAGGGTAGCACTAGCCTACCCTGGCCCTTTATAAGCTCCATCACTGTAGTGCAATCTTGTTAGCAGGTTATAATTTAAACTCGCAACTGTTGTGGCCAAGACCAGCATCCTTTTATACTAAAAACTGTCTTTATTCAGGTTTAATTTACAATTCATATAAAATTACTGTAAAATCCTATTAATGATTGTAATCAATTGCAATATCAGTATATTTAGTTGTTTTAAAATCAGATTGTAAACCAAAACCGAAATTTTGTCCAAACTTATTCAACCATCAACTGAAACCAATCCTTTTCTTAAAGATCGATGCCAAAATTAGAAATGAGTTCATAACTTGATATAAAGCAGTCCAAAATCAAATGAACCAAATTACAAATTTCGCTGTGCTATTTACTTATTTGGTATTTACATACGATGCATATTCGTCATCAGTTTCTTTATCTCCTTGGACTTTAATTTTTCATTTAATTTTTTTCCTTCTCATTTTCTTTTCTGAAATGTCATTTCAGAAAAGGTTCAAAGAGTGGGGCATCTGGAAAGTGTCATGGATGTCATGGCAGTGGAATCAAGATGGTCACAAGACAGATTGGACCAGGAATGATCCAACGTATGCAAATTCTTTGCACTGATTGCAAAGGAGAAGGTACACTATTTGTGTTGGATTATCCTACATGCTATCTGCATCATTTTTTTTACTGATTTTATTGTTTCTTTATAGACTCCTAATATATTTTCATGCAGGGGAGGTTATTAGTCAAAAGGACAGGTGTCCACAATGCAAAGGAAGCAAAATTACTCAGGAGAAGAAGGTACTAGAGGTGCATGTTGAGAAGGGAATGCAGCATGGTCAGAAGATAGTTTTCCAGGGAGAAGCTGATGAAGCTGTAAGTAGGCTTTAATTTTGTTTGTATATATTGGGTCATTTTGTCAATTCCCTTAGTTCAATTAGAAACAATGTCAGCTCTGTGTTAGATATTTTCTGTTTTTCGTTGGGCTTCAGACATTGGTACCAGCTTGATATACTGTATTTGGTAGGTGGTTTGCATCCTTAATTGGAAATCAACCAGTGTTCTTCTCACATAAATTTGAGCAACGCTGTGGACTAGTCTGTTGGATCCCATGTTATCTATTTTCCATAAGCTTAAGCAAGCTGTTATTTTATCTCTTCCTAGAATACTATGCCTCAATGTCTCAGTTACTCCCTTTACAGAGCATATCTGATATCCACCCCCTCATACATTTTCCCTTAATGTTGTGAGACTGGATTGTTCTAATATGTAAACTGTTGACATTTGCAGCCTGATACCGTGACTGGGGACATTATTTTCGTATTGCAACTAAAGGAGCACCCCAGATTCAAAAGGAAGTTGGACGATCTCTTCATTGAGCACACACTCAGCCTGACTGAGGCACTCTGCGGCTTTCAGTTTACTCTGACCCATCTTGATGGCAGACAACTGCTGATTAAATCAAACCTTGAAGTTATTAAGCCTGGTATGTGTGTACTTCTTAACATCATTTTTCTTATCTATTACCGAATCATCTTAGTGTTATGATTTTTCTATTCTTGAACAGGTCAATCTAAAGCAATCAATGATGCGGGAATGCCTCATCATCAGAGGCCTTTCATAAAGGGTCGCTTATACATCCACTTCAATGTGGAATTCCCAGACTCTGGTGTCCTTTCCTCCGATCAGTGTCAGAATCTGGCAGCAATTCTTCCACCTAAACCATGCAAACACGTGTCAGATGTGGGACTGGATGACTGTGAAGAGACCACTTTATATGATGTTAATATTGATGAAGAGATGAGGCGCAAGCAGCAACAGAAACAGCAGGAAGCTTACGACGACGACGATGATGAACCCCATACCACAGGGGTACAATGTGCCCAACAATAAGTTTCTGCTCCCCAATAGAAGGTAGCATATGGACTTTCATTAGTCTGAACTCTTTTATCCTTTCCCCATTCCTTTGGTTGCATGAACATTAGTGGTGAGTAATTTATTTGATTTATAACTTTTTATCTTGAGTAGTGTAATTCCTTTGCAATGCAAAGGCTAGTTGTAGCACTCATTTGGATTGTTTAGTGGTTATGATGAAAATAGTATGTTTCGTTTACTCATCTTTGCTTTTGTCTGTGAAGTGCACATGCAAATGACAATGGCTGGCATTAGTATGTATCATTGTCTCAGTGTTCGATCCTTCCTTGCCTTAATTTCATTAACTCAAAATAACTTTTATATCAATGTAATTTTAGTGCATGCAGTTATTATTTAATTGGGAATAGGTTTTCTTCTTTGCCTAAGTGTTCACTTTGTCCTTGACACTTATTGTCATTTTAACATATGTCAATGTATATATCCAAATATCCAAATGAGTCTTTGTGGTTTGGGGAAGATTTGAATTTCAAATAGATTTTTGAAATTCGAATCGAAATTCGTCCCTAATATCCAAATTACAACTGATTCACAATTAGCAGAAAAATGTGCCTTAGTTGATGTGGACGACTGTTGTCAGGCAAATTTATAGTTTGGGCTCTACTTTGATCTTGGTTGGTCAAAGTGAAGGGTGCCGTTGGTTTCTTTCATGTCAGAGAGCTCGCAGGAGTCAGGTGCGACGTCTATCTTCGTTGCGAAGTTGCAGTGAGAGTCATCGAGGGTGAAGCGAGGGGATGAGAACGAGGACTCAATCTTGACATGAAGTTGTCAGATTGGTGGAGTGCCTGCGGTGTCTCTCATATAATGCTTATACTTGTCGTTTGGGTCACTGCTGGGGCAACGAGGGAGAGCGTACGATAGTTGAAGAGGATAAACGATGTACAAGCGAGGGACTAAGTGAGAGAGTGAGCCCAAATTGGCACGAGAAATTTGCTATGGCGGGGACGGCCGATCAGTAGGGCTAGATTTCGCTGTATTTTTTGTTTGTTGGTTGGGGTGTATGAGTTTCAGAATCCAGCCTGTTGGGATCTGAACTTCATAAGCCTTATTTTTGGTTGTATGTTTTGTTAAATTCTCTTTAATGTAACCCGGGGGTTTTTTCACCCACCGTTTAACGAAAAAAACAAACAAACATGTCAGTGTGTTTTCTGGAAGCCATAAGCTAACATATTGGTTTTCAAGTAAATTTTTACTTTTTTTTTTGGTTACTAGAAAATTTGACAGAAAGAATCTATCCCATAGAGAGATACATTCACCTGGAGTTCTCTTATATGGCCTATATGTTAGTTCAATATGGGAACACCTGCTCAATATTGATGATGTGCCTAAAGGGTCTGAGCCACAAAATATTTGAAAAGTGACTTTGTAGTGGACAGCATCTGCATTTGCCAATTGATCTACTTGTTCGTTGGGGGAACTTGAAATACAGGTTAGGGTAGCATGAACCCATGTATCATATGATACAGTCTCTTATGCTGTGATATTGCTTCTTGCAAAACATATAACATTAAAAATAGACTAGCAAATTTGAATGTTTTGGCTTGCTTTTTGGAAATTACTGAGATAAATTCTAATAAAAGTAAAGAAAATGGAGGTTCCTGCCTTTGTCCATCCATTAAGAATTGTCGTGCATGTAGCACATGTGCCAATAAATAATCTAGTTAAAATTAGATGGCTGAACTCATGATTGTGACTACATGCAAGCTAAGAAATCCAACTGCAAAGCTGTGATATGACTTTCATGCATAGTATAGCTATATATGATGAGGGCTCATTTGTTGATTGGGGATTGTTATAGGCATAGTTCTGACTTCCAATGCTTAGTGAGACCATGATGTACACGTTAGTGTTTTGGGGGTTTCTGTATTAGTACGGCAATGAAGGGATTGTAGGGTTTTTTGTAAAGGTCGAAGTTAGAGTAGAAGCTTGGAAAGTTCTGGATATAGAGGGAATAGAGGGTTTTCTTGCGTAAAGTGGCATATCGGTTTCTCCACAACTTCATGCGGTGGTAGGAATTTCAGAATAATGGATGACATACAAGCTATAAGAAATCCAAATTTAACTCTGTGATATGACTTAACATGCGTAGTATAGCTATAAATGATGAGGACTCATTTGTAGATTGAGGATGGCTATGAGCTTAGTTTTAACTTCCAATGATTAGTGAGACCATGATGTGTACTCTCGTTAGCGTTTCAGGTTTCTGTAGCATATAAGTATGGCGATAAAGGGATTGTAGGGTTTTTTTGAATGTTGAAGATAGAGTAGAAACTTTAAGAGTTCTGGATATAGAGGAAAATAGAGGGTTTTCTTGCCGAAAGATGCATAATGGTTATTTAAATTTGCATTGATCTTGTACCAGAGGAAGTGGTACATGATACACTTCAGACTCGTAATTCGACTGCATGCTCTTCAAAGATTATCCCAGATCAGATAACTGTGAGGAATCATGACGAGTCTCTAGATGACTACCTGTAGCCAAGGTGGTTAAGATCAACAATGAAGGTTTAAGTGTTATGTTAGCTTCCATTTTCAATTTTGTGAGTGACTGAGAAATTTACAAGCTGGTTAATACTTGCGGTCTGGTGGTTAACAACATTGACCGAAATGAGATTCTCCTTAACAAGATTAGAGGTTGGGAGTTGACAAGAGAAGCTAGTCACTTTTCGTATGCTGCTATTGCCGCAACGACCTTGTTTTTTTGTTTTTATTTTTGTTTTTGTTTGTCTCCCTAGGAAAAACTTTTATTTTTGTGGGACGAGTAATAGTATTCCTAGGTATTTATTCTCATCTTTTGAGCTACTGCTGTCGGGTCAGAGTAGAAGGATGGTCAAGATCTTTCAGGTTGAGGAGTATGGCAAGGTGGTGGTTGAGAGGGGTCCAACATTAGTACGTGCACATTGATTGAAGTTCCCTCCCTCTAAGGGCATGTTGGACTGTCCTCTTAGGTTTCAGTTATGCTCATTTTAATATATCGTGTCGTTGATTTTGCTTCTGTTCCCACCCTCCTATGTTAGTTGGAGATTGTATGTGTTATTTTCTGTACTGTTTTCTATGCTTTGTATTCTGTATTTTGCCCAGTTCTCTAAGTTGTTTTGTTACCGTCTTATTAATGAAACATGGTGGCTATATTCCTCATTTTCTTTAAAAAAAGGAGAAAAAAAAGCACTGAACTCGAGCCATATTCTCCGGTACTTTTAGTTATTGTTATAGGACATGGGTAAGTACCGAGCATTTTGTTTTTCTTGTGTATTTGAGGTTCAGTACATCATATTGAAATGCATATTCCTCCTTTATATTCTTAAGAAGCAAAAGCAAAAGTTTTACATATCCACAAAGCGATTCTCGGTACTTTTAATTATTGTTGTAGGACGTAGGCAATAACTGAACATTCAGTTTTTCTTCTTTGTTGTTCTGGTATGAGATCCACTACATCAGATTTATCTGCATATTGCTTCTTTAGATTCAGAAGCATAAGATTTTACATCTCACAAAGCTTTAACTATTCAATTCGGGATGAATGAAAGTCTTTTATATATAAGCCTGAATCAATTGGATAAAGAGAGACTATTACTTGGAATTTTTTTGACTCAGGCTATGTTGCTATTTATCTTCTGTAAACCTATATCTATAGTAACTCTTTGTTACGAAGTACATCGGATATCCTTCAGTTTCTACTCAGACAGATTCATACAACCTGTCAAACAAAGACACATCCTATGACTAACCATATGATATGAGAATGTCATGAGAAAGTCACTTATGATGTTTTGTTGCTTCACCACCAAGTGGGGGATGTAGTGTTGCTGATGAATTTCGAAGCACATGGACATCCCATGAAAGTTGCATGATAATTGATATAGTTTGGTGAAAACCTACACAAAGTACCCTGATCATTCAGAATACACGGTCCAGAATACTGACGTTTAATTTGGTGTGTCTATTGATTAACAATAACCAGGGATGCCTAGGGTGTGTGAGGATTTGAAAAGTCTGTTTCGTGTGAACACTGAGGAGGAACTTAAGTGCAGCTTCACAGTGAATCTTCAAAGAGTAAGAAGTTTCTTTTATGTAGTTTTGCTTCGGCGTTCCTTGCTCATTTCACTGAATAATGTTATCGGCTACAACGGTAAATGTTTACAAGAAAAATAATTTTTCATCATTTGCTTGATTATGCTTATGCAAAATAGATCATGTCTTATTGTCTTTCGAGTCCATAGGGACACTAAGAGAACATAAATGTACGATTTGATAATTGATACGTACCCACCTCTTTGAGCCTTCTTTTTCCTCCAATTAATTGACAGTTGGGGAGCCATTTCTTATGAGAAACCGTGGGCCACTTATGAGAGGCATATGTTCTTCTTTTGAATAATGGGAGGCATACGTTTGATATCTATTATTGTTTGCTAAAAGCTTTGGAGCAACTTAAGGGAGGCCCGGAGGGTGGGTTTGGTGAGATCCTTAATTTATTTGCAACGCTCTCTATAAGGTGGTTGTTGAAGAACTGGCAAAACCCTTAAATGGTCAAAACTTTCATTTCAACGATGTCAAATGAAGAAACCTCCAAGTACTTTTAAGGGGAGATCGAGATACGAATTAGAGGATGGAGTACACATAAATACGAAAGGAAGAGGCAAGATGAAAAATACGTGTTGTGTTGGTAGAGCATGACCATTCTGTTTCATGAGAACACTAGTGTTACCATGTGCAAATTGCACAGACTAAAATACTTTTAACAGACTCATAAAATTATATGGAACTTAAACAATACAATGATGATATGCACTGCCTTTTTTTTTTCCTTCCAGTTTATCTTATTTAATAACATGTGCTACTTTTGTCTGGAAAACCCAAATAATGATATTTTTATACATTTCGGTCATATTCTTTGAAACTACTAAGAAAAATTTCACTAGTTCATATTCTTTTATTATCATGTAATGCACAGTAACTTTAGTTCTTAAACAAAAACATCAAAGTCATGAAAGGACAGAGGTGACCTTATTCCTTTTTTTTTTGATAAAAGGGATAAAGGGAGGTGACCTTATCCGTAAATTTAGAGATGCCCCTTAACTATTTCGATCACAATATAATTAAAAGATGACAAATCTACAAATTAATAAATTCACATTTTCAAATCAACCAACATTATCCTATATTTCTAAAGCAAAGAAAACAAGTTGAATAATTACTGAAGTTAAGCTTACAATGCAGTAATAGGTTGGGATGTGGCTCTTCTTGGACTCCTCCTTGATGTACTATGCTATCTCATTCTTTACAGTGTGCTTCTCAACTTCCTTCCCTCTCAAATCAAGCCTTCCATCTTAAATCATTCCCTCTCAAATAAAACATAATCAATATCAGAAGGTGAGTGATTGTTTTTAAAATTATTTTATTTTATTTTATTTTGTAAATTGACTGCACGCGTTAGTACATGTTCGTTTTTTCCCCTCATGTGTTAGCACGTGTTAGTTTTCTACACTTTACATATCCTTGCTTTATTTTGATAGAGAAAGGACTCTCTCTCATAGTAGTATAATAAATAAATAATAGTGTGCATAATTTTAAAAAATAATTAATTTTAACAATACTTGATCGGACGATTATATATATCTTCATGATTTATCAAGTTAGAATCCAATATCGTAATTATACCATAGATCAATGTAGAGTAGAAAAATTACTGAGAATGCAGCAAAAGAAAGCAACTTTAATCAAAATTGAAGTAAAACAGTAAAACAACTTTAATCAAGATATATGTTTCCTTTTCGGAAACACCTTCAATAAACTTTGGTAAGGTGCTAATGCTAGTCAGAAAAAGTATAAACATATGTATTGTTAAACATATGCATTGTTTTGAGCTTAAGAGACATACATCAATCATTTTAATACAATGCGCATGATGAAACAGCCCTTTTCTGCATGCCTACATAATGGAAACAGATGCTCACCATAAAATTGGAGCATTGATCAAAAGATATAGTATAGGACAAAGTTCATCAGCAATGAGAAACCACTACAGAGGAAACCATCGAACACGAAAAATGTAATTGCTAAGTAGTAGACTTTTATCTTCTAAATCTACATTTGTCAGCCATCCAAAATTTGTCTGCAAGACAACACCTGAAAGAAGATAATTTGAATGACTAAATTGAATCAAAATATTGCCAAATAATTCTAAAGGTCTTTTGAGCATTTTCACAAACACCTCGTGTGCATCACAAATGAGAAAATAATTGTAATCAAGATAATCCCGAACCCAAATTTGAACCTTCTTACATCTATAAGCATCTTACTGAACTATATATTTCGAAGATTGGTGTATAAATCCCTAATCAAATTCAAAATTAAAACCCATCCACTTGAGTTCCATATGCCCCCACCATACAGCAAACTCCTACAACTAACATATTTCAGACCCTTCATGCATTTTATCAAACAGGATGAGCACATATAGTAAATAGAGATAAGATTGAAGAATTTAATATGGGAAGATTGTTCCACGCCGTTCACCAGCGGCGATGACGGTGGAAGGTCCTCTCTTCCTTGGCATCGGTCCAAGCTGAGTACAGCAATGGTGGAGCGAAATCAAGAAGAGGATTGGATGAACAGGAAAACAAAATCTTATTCATGAACTCAGCAATTACAAGGGGGAGCTATTTATAAAAGATAGTTACGTGCACAGCACGTGTTCTGAACCAACCGTTACAATTCTGTTGGACTTATGTGCTAATTACCAAACACTTTTACAAATAAACCCTCCAAAGACATAATACTTCAGGGACTGAAACTAAAACAGATACGGTACACTCCAGTTATCTTGAGTCATCTCTTCAACCAGCTAAGCTACCATCTTTGCTAACCCAATGTTCTGCTAACCCATGTCGACTGCCAGAACTCCGTTATGGTCTGATTCAAGTACTAGATCAATACTCCCCCCTCGAAAAGATTCCAGGACGACTCTGAAGAATGGGAATCGCCAGTACAAGTCCTAGTAGCTCTCCCATGTAGCCTCGCTGTTATTGTAGTTTCGCCATTGAACTAGAACTTCAGATATAGCAATTCCTCTCTTCGGAACCATGCGACGCCCCAAAATCTGAACAGGTTCAGGTGCTTCCTCGACATAGTACTCAGGTAATGCAGTAGATCCCCTTGCTAAATCATTATCTCGTGGCACAAAGGTCTTCAATTGAGAGATGTGAAACACATTGTGAATACGGGATTCAATAGGTAGCTGTAATCTATAAGCAACAGCTCCCACCCTCTCCAATATTTCATAAGGGCCATAGTACGAAGCAGATAGCTTATGAAGGCGTCGACCTCCCACTAAAACTTGACGATACGGTTGTAACTTCAAATACACCCAATCTCCAGGTTCAAATTCCTTGTCTGATCGATGCAAATTAGCTTTACTTCTCATTCGCTGTTGAGCCTTTGACAAATTATCTTTAAGCAGCTGTAGGACCAAATCCCTTGCAAGCAATGACTCCTCTACAGCTTGGACTCTCGCAGTCTTGGGTACATACGACAGAACACTCGATGGAGACTTACCATAGACTGCTTGATAAGGGGAGATATCCGATGAGTTATGAACATGTGTATTATAATTATACTCCGCCCAAGATAGCCACTCTGACAAATCTTGAGGTCTATAGGCTGTGAAGCACCGAAGGTACACCTCCAATACTCTGTTAATCACTTCAGTTTGCCCATCGGACTGAGGGTGGAACACCGAGCTCAAGCAAAGCTTAGTTCCTTGCATAGCCAATAGCTCATGCTAGAAGTTACTTGTAAATATGGCATCCCGATCACTTACGATACTTTTTGGAAGGCCATAAAGTTTGAAAACTTGCTTTGAGAGTGCTGCAGCCACACTCTTAGCCGTATATAGGTGAGATAAGGGAATAAAATGGCAAAATTTGGACAATCTGTCAACGACAACTAGTATTGTAGTAAAACCTGCGCTTCTAGGCAATCATTCGACAAAATTCATGCTAATATCATCCCAAATGTTATCAGGGATAGGGAGTGGCTGTAGTTGTAACGCCCCGAGCCCGGCTCAGCTGCGCACGCAGCTACACGTGCGCGCACGCAAAAGAACGGACACAAAACTCTAGCCACGCCCACCACAGGCACCATCAAAAGGTGGGTTAACCCTTAGGTACCTTAATCACTTGGTCTTCCTAATATATACTCACTCACCTTCCTATACCATTCTGATATGGGACATTTTAATCCCAAGTCCACCCGGTCAAACACCATTTCTATATAATATTATATATATATCCGCTTAAGTACGGGGTGTTACAGTAGTAGGCCTGCAGGAGACGTGCTAAGATATTTGTTTCGCTGAAAAATATCGCAGGATTTTATAAAATTGCATAAGTCCTTCCTCATCCCTTGCCAATAGACAATTTGCTTCAAACTAATCGAGGTTTTATCTATCCCCATGTGTCCACCTTGAGGAGTGCAATGCACCTCTTCCAAGAACAAAATCCTAGCTGTAGAAGTAGGACTTAGTAAAATTCGGCCCTTGTAATAAACCACTCCAGATACCAAGGCCAATCTGTCATCTGATTTGTCAGCAATTTTCCTCTTAACCTCCTCATAGAACTGATCTGTAACCACCAAGTGTTTGATTTGCTCCAACCACTCAGGCTCAACCACAGTAATTGCAGCTAAGCTAGCATCTTCACCCTCTTCAAATTGTCTAGAAAGTCCATCGACACAACATTTTCGTTACCTTTCTTATATTCCACTCGAAACTGATACCCATGTAGCTTGAGCAACCATAAGTGTTGTGCCTCAGTGTACAAGCGTTGCTCCAACAAGTATTTGAGAGGTTTATGATCAGTATGTATCACAATTTGTCTACTTAACAAATATTGACGCCATTTCTTAACTGACAAAAGGATCACAAGCATTTCTTTTTCATACGTAGACAAGAATCTGCTATTTCCCTTCAATTCCTGACTGAGGTAAGCGATTGGGTGTTTCCCTTGGTGTAGGACAGCTCCCAACCCCGTGGCACTAGCGTCACATTCCAACTCAAAGGGTAAAGCAAAATTGGGCAATTGGAGAACTGGATGAGAGGAGAGTACCCTTTTCATGGTTTCAAAAGCCCGTTGAGCTTCCTCTTGCCATTGGAAAGCTCCTTTCTTAGTAAGCTTCACAAGAGGCCATGCTAGTGAGCTATAGTGAGCTATGAATTTTCTGTAATATCCCGTAAGACCCAAGAATCCTCTTAAGGCTTTCAATGATTTGGGGATGGGCCAGTTAACAATGGCCTTGACCTTCTCCTGATCAACCGCAACTCCTTGAGCAGACACTACGTGACCAAGATACTCTATTTCTGATACCCCAAATGAACATTTACTGAATTTAGCAAAGAGTTTATTAATCTTGAGGACCTGTAGGACTGCCGACAAATGCTTCAGATGAGACTCCAAACAACCACTGTACACTAGAATATCATCGAAGAACACTAGAACAAATCAGAACACTAGAACAAATCGACGCAAGTATGGCTTGAACACAGAATTCATAAGAGCTTGGAAAATCAATGGGGCATTTGTTAATCCAAAGGGCATAACCAAGAACTCATAATGCCCTTCGTGAGTGCGAAAAGCTGTCTTATGCACATCAGCTCCATCCATTCTAATTTGGTGATAACCACTACGGAGATCCAACTTGCTAAACGCTTTAGCACCGTGAAGCTCATCCAAAAGCTCATCTATCACAGGAATGGAGAATTTGTTCTTCACTGTGTTGTCATTTAGAGCCCTATATCAATGCCCATTCGCCAATTACCATTGGGTTTTTTGACCATTACGATAAGAGATGAGTAGGGACTATGGCTAAGCCTTATTATAACAGACTGAAGCATTTCGTGAACTAACTTTTCAATCTCATTCTTCTGGTGCCATGGGTGTTTATATGGTCGGAGACTAACAGGTTTCGAACCAGGAATGAGGGGTATAGAGTGATCAAAGTCTCTTTGTGGAGGTAAACCCATCTCCTTTGTAAACACCACATGATACTCATCTAGTAGCTGCTGCACTGAAGAGGGAATGGTGAGTTTGGCATAAATATCAGCAGGTGCATTTTCTAGAATTGAAACCCCTACCATCTAGAGTAACCAACCAGACTTTGATTGCAATAAAGCTTTCGACACAGACTTAGCAGATGCCACTTCAATTTCTTGAGGGTGAATACTCATCAAGGTGCGAGCTGGCCACCAAGCTCAAATTGCACTCTCTTCTCCTTCATATTCCATATCACATCTCCCAATGTTTCTATCCATTGTGCCCCCAATACTAATTGACTAGTATCCACGGCCAAGACATAAAAATCTGCCACAATTGGTACCCCTTGGCAATGAAATGTCACCCCCTCACACAGACCCAATCCCTTTAATAAAATGCCTCCTGCCACAGTGACATCTAATCTGACTTGAAGGTTAACTGGCAAACCAGTTTTCTTTACAATCTCTTCATCAATGAAATTATGGGTAGCTCCGGTGTCAAGAAGTGCACACATAGGGTAAGAAGAAATTTTGCCTTGGACTCTAAAAGTTCTGGGTGTAGTACTACATGTAAGTGTATTGAGTGAGATAACAGCGAACTCTCCCTCACTCTTTTTTAAAATCTTGCGTACCTTGGAACTCTCCTAGTACTTAGCCAAGTTGGGCTCTTCTTCCTCATCGGTCGAATTTTGCGATTCTTCAGTCTCTTCATCTAGAGTACCCAACATTTGCATGAAAACACTTCCTTCGCAAGAACCCATCATCTGCATAAACGATCTACCTGCACATTTATGCCCCCTCACAAACTTTTCATCGCAATGAAAACACAATCCCCTCTCTCTTCTATCTTTCATGTACTGCATAAACTGTTGATCCTTGGTCTTAACAGCCGATGAGTGAGATGGAGCACTTACTTCAACATTGTTCCTACCACTGGATACAAAAGGAGTCACGGAAGGTTTGTAGGTGTTAGGAGCAAAACCAACCTTACTAAAAGAATTGGTTTTCCAACCCTTCTTTTGATCCAAGAGAATTTCTTCCCTAGTAATGGCTTCTCTGTAAGCCATCAATACACTACTAGGATTCTTGAGTTTCACCTCCTTCCGCAGCTCACTTTTCAATTCCGAAATATAACAACTTACTAAAGAGGATTTTGCTAGAGGTTTTGTAAGCTGACTATATTTCAAGAACTCCTTATGATACTCCAATACTGTTCCTGTTTGTTGCAGCTTGTACAATGTCGCTTCGGGGTCATCTAACTCAGAAGGGCCGAATTGCAACATTAATTCCTTTCTTCAAGATTTCCCAGTCAATCTCCACCTCCTCCTCTTGCTCAAGCCACCTCCACCAGAGTAAAGCTTCTCCCCTCAAGTAATAAAGACAAAACGACAACTGATCACAAGAATTGATTCTTTGTGTAAAGAAATGGTGCTCCATGTGGTAAATCCAATTGGTTATGTCTCCCGTTCCATCATAACTAGGTAGATCAATTTTTGCATGTTTGGGGAAAAAAGTGTTACCTTCCGAATGTCGATCATCATTTCTTGCAAGTCTCCTTCTAATTGGCTGCTCAAAGTCATCAATTCTTGCAAATCTCCTTCCAATTGGCTGCTCAAAGTCATCAATTCTTGCAAATCTCCTTCCAATTAGCTGCTCAAAATCATCAAGATTCCGTGATCTTTCTCGTCGATGGGGTCTTTGTCTAGTGTAAAGACGACGTTCACCCCCATACTTATGGTAGCATCTCTCTTTCCTTGAATCTTCAGAGTCACTTCCTGAACTCTAAGATCCACGTCTCCGATGAGATCGAACATTTCTTGGTTCTTGAAGCAAACGATCCAACGCCAGCTCCAACCGATTGAACGTTCTTCCAAGCTGGAACGCTTATGAAGATCAACACCGTGACTGGTGGATCCCCGCGCGTTCAGACTCCCAGCTCCAGATCTAGACCGAGGTCCTGACTTGGAATGGATGGAGTTCTCAGCTTCTTGAATAGGTTCTTGGTCAAATTCTTGATCAACGGCGGTTGCGCGGTCGATTTCAGGCTCTGATACCAATATTCCATGCCGTTCACCAGCGGCGATGATGGTGGAAGGTCCTCTCTTCCTCGGCATCAGTCCAGGTTGAGTACAGCAATGGCAGAGCGAAATCAAGAAGAGGATTCGATGAACTCAGACAAGGGGGAGCTATTTATAAAAGATAGTTACATGCACAGCAAGTGTTCTGAACCAACCGTTACAATTCTGTTGGACTTATGTGCTAATTACCAAGCACTTTTACAAATAAACCCTCCAAAGACAAATAATACTTCAGGGACTGAAACTAAAACAGATTCGGTACACTCCAGTAATCTTGAGTCATCTATTCAAGCAGCTGAGCTACCATCTTTGCTAACCCAATGTTCTGCTAACCCATGTCGACTGCCAGAGCTCCGTTATGGTCTGATTCAGGTACTGGTTCAAAGACGAAGCCGCACATAATAAACCAAAGGATCTTTAGACATTATTCTTAGATTCATCAAACATTTTCATCTCTTTAACAAATAATTATAGTATATATACAGTCCAAAATAAGAGAGGATGCTACAACATGATAAATACATTAATCTCATATTCTCAATATTCTAAAAAATAATAAATATATAATCTAAAATAAGAGATGATCTTACAACTTCCTGAATACCTTAATCTCGGCAAGGATTTAGGGTATGGCATATGACTGCTGCTTGGATTTAGGTGGACTGGCGAATGGCGAATGATTACGGTTGAGTTTTGGGCTAGGGACGATGGAGAGGATAGGCGAACGGGGACGACTTGTATTTAGGTGGACTGGTGGAAGGCAAACAGTTACAGTTTGGATTGATGCGGATTTGCGAACGGCGAACGCTGACGGGTGGGTTTTGGGCGATGATGGGTTGGGGGGATTTGGGGAGAGGAAGAGTTTTTTTGTGTTTTGTATAGTTTTTAATTTTGTTTTATTAAGTTGAAGGTGTGGTCTACACGTGGTAAGATAAGTATATGAATCAGATAATGTTGAAAGCAGGAAGTAGAAATACCACAAAACACATTACACCAAAGACAAAGGGGCGGTAATAAGGTTATGAAACTGCGATTTGTTGTTTGTTTGTCAGCTTCTTATCAAACAAAACTTTCCCATTTGGTGTTTGTTCTTCGTTGGAGCAAATCCTGTTTGAAGAGAGCATATATAAAATATAAGATGCTCGATCATTGACTATCCTTGCACCTCCTCTCAATGTGATGTGCTAATGTGTTAAACCGTTCTCATCTTCGTATATTTTTTGTTGGAAATCAGCCTTGTCTACTTGGTCTCCCCGATCTTGAATAATTTGAAATACCAAAAGACAAATTAGGAGTATCCCACGGTGCCTTACTGCAATGAGGATGTTGTATTGTAATTATTGAAATCAGGTTTGGATAAAATCGTATTTTCTTGTTATTATTCTTCTATTGTCTATCTTTTTATATATACATGACTTTCTTTGAGAAGGTACAATTCATTGAGAAGATTAAGGAGGTGAGAGATTTGAGGGGATTTGTTCCCTATAAATTAGGAAACATAATATACAGCTCATATCATACCAAGTTAAATTTTAACACCCCCCTCAAGTTGGCGCATAGATATTGAACATGCTCAACTTGTCCACAAATTTCAAGAAGAACCGATTCGAAACTGTCTTGGTAAGAATATCTGCGAATTGGTCTTCTGACTTCACCTTAGACACCTCAATAATTTTCTCATATAATTTCTTCTTGATGAAGAATCCATTTACCTCTACATGCTTCATCATATCATGTTGGACTGGATTGGCTGCATTATCACACGCCACTTGACTATCACAATACACCTAAATAGACTCATTTGGACTACAACATAAATCCTGTAACAAAAGTTTAAGTCATAAAACTTCAGTTATACTCATTGCCACTTCGCAATACTCAGCCTCTGCACTAGGGCGTGTAACAACATTTTACTTTTTACTTCTCCATGTAACCATATTTTCTCAAACAAAGGTAAAGTATCATGAAGTGAAGCGCCTATTATCAACAGATACTACCCAATCGGCATCAGTATATGCCTCAACCTTCAAGTGATAATATTTTGCAAACAAAACCCATTTTCCTGGAGCAACCTTTATATATCTCAGGATTCTCATCACTGTATTCATATGTTTTTCACGAGGTGTATGCATAAACTGACTCACCACACTTAAGGCATATGACAAATCTGGCAGCGTATGTGCACGATACATTAGTCGTCTTACCAATCTCTGATATCTCTCCTTATCACATGACACTTGATCAGGATCATTTCACAGTTTCAGTCATTCTTCTAACGGTGTATCAATAAGCTAACAAGCAGACATTTCTATTTTCTTCAACAAATCAAGAGCTTATTTTCTTTGAGACAGAAATATACCATTTCTAGAGCGAAAAACTTCGATACCAAGAAAATATTTCAAAGGGCCAAGATCCTTCATTTCGAACTCTTATGACAAATAACTCTTTAATGCCTTTCTCTCTTCAGGATCATTTGCAGTTACTATCATATCATCCACATATATAATGAGAGCAGTATTCTTATATTCTTTCCTTTTCAGGAACATAGTATGATCTGAATTACTCTGACAATATCTGAATGTCCTCATTGATTTTGTAAATATCCCAAACAAGCTTTTGGCGACTGCTAGAGACCATACAGTGCTTTCCTCAATCGACACACTGTATTACTGTGTCGGACTAGTCTATTTGATCCTAGTGACAAATTCATATAAACCTCTTTTGTCAATTTCTCATGCAAAAAAAAAATCCTTTACATCAAATCGCTCCAACGACCAGTCAAGGTTTGCAGCAAGTGACAGTATAACCTCGAATAGTGTTGAACTTTGCCACAGGTGCAAATGTTTCATCATAGTCAATTCCATAAGTTTGAGTGTACCATTTTGCAATCAACCTTGCCTTGTATTGCTCTATTGAATCACCAAACTTATACTTCACGGTATAAATCCATCTGCATCCTACCGGCTTCTTTCCTACTAGTAGTTCGACTATCTCCCAAGTCTCATTCTTCTTCAAGGACTTCATCACCTTATTCATAGCTGCTTCCCACCTTGGATCGACTAAGGCTTTCTGCACACTGTTAGGAATAGATACAACAGATAATTGATTCACAAATGACTTATTTGATTCAGATAATCATTGAGTGAACACACAATGACTCCTCGTGGAGATCTTCTCTCTCAACCAAATCTTCTTCCTCCTCAACCAAATCTTCATTCGAGTGATCGTGATCATCACTACTTATATCCAGATTTTCACCCATTGTATCCAATTGTTCACTCTAATGGTAACCACTTCGTCATAGGCAAGACTCTGAACTCCACTTCGGTATTCCCCCTGAAATTTAGTCTCAGAGAAAAAATACATCTCATCTTCATGGAACACAACATCCATAGTCACAAACATCATCTGAGTTGGTGGATGATAACGACGATACCCTTTCTGATTCTTTGCATATCACACGAAAACACATCACATAACTCGAGGAGTTAACTTATTTCACTCGCGTTGATGTAGGTGAATAAATGCAACACACCCAAACACACGAGGTGACAAGTTGACGACTGTTGGTGCATTCACAGCTTCAGTTAATGCCTGAAATGGCGTGATGAAATTTAGGATGCTAAAGGAAACTCGATTGATTAAGTATGCAGCAGAAGCAAGAGCTCCCCCCCAATACCTGAGTGACATATTGCCATGAATAAGGGAAGCACGGACTACCTCGAGCAAGTGTTTATTTTTTCTTTCTGCAACCCCATTCTGTTGAGGTGTATACGAGCATGTAGTCTGGTGAACAATCACATGTTCCACCAAATATTGTTGCAGATTCGAACTCAGGTACTCGCCGTCATTATCACCCCTAAGAACTTGAATCTGCGCTTTATACTGCGTCATAACTCACTTGTGAAATTTCTGAAATAAACCACTAACTTCACTATTAGACTTCATCAAACAAATTCAAGTCATACGAGTACAGTTATCAATAAATATCATAAATCATTTTGTTCCTTCAAAAGTAGTGTTTGTGGATGGACCCAAACATAAGAATGAATAAACATAAATGGGAGGAAGCTTTTACTTAGAGTTGGAGGAAAAGAGACAGGATGACTTTTTGCGAGTTCACACACATCACACCGAAAGGTAGAATTATCCAACTTTGAAAATAAACTTGGAAATAATTAATTCAAATAACCAAAAGAAGCATGCCCTAGATGTCGATTCCATAGTCAAATATCTGATTTCTTCTTCTCTCCCTCGAATCCTTCCACAGATAGAGCTTGAGTCAACGTGCTTGAACTTTCAGATTCTAAATCCAGGTAATAGAGCTTTCTTTGTCTAACCCCATAACCAATCGTCTTGGGAGTCCGAATATCCTTAAACACACAATGAGAGGACTAAAAAAATAAAATACAATGCAAGACAGTAGTTATTTTAGCAACAAATAATAGGTTAAAAATTCAAGGATGACACAACTAACACACTATCTAAGGTTAGGTTTTTTCTAAGAGATATGGAACCATCACCAGTAACGATGGCAGGATCTCCATTGGCAGTGGACACTTTGAATTTGGTGGATGGTTGTAAGATTTGGACTTATCTAGAATCAAAAGTCATATGATCGGTAGCATCTGAATCAATTATCCATACATTATTCATAACAGAAGTAGAAATATTAAAGACCTTACCATCATTACCTGTAGCTGTAACTAATGTAGAGGTGTGTCCAACACTCTTCTTAGCTCCATCGGCAACTCCAACGGCGACAGTGGGTTGATTCCAATTCTTCTTCCAAGTATCCCTACTATGATCCCAGTTCTCTGGGTAGCCAATAATCCTATAACAGCGAACTTTCGTGTGACCAATCTTGGCACAATGAGTACACTTTCTCGACTCATAAGGTAGTTTTGGTCTAGATTGACCCGGGTGGCTATTTGAAGGATAGTTTTGAGCCACCATTGCAGCTGCATCAGAGGAATTGTTCATGGTGCTGTTACAAACAAAGAATTCCTCACAGTTCTCGGGTGAGGCTCATGTTCAAAACAACAAACAAAGCACCACATACACACAACAAGATAACAAGTTGTCTGCCGAACCGTGAACAATAAAACAACAAACACCAAAAGAGCGCAACAACAAATCAGATCTAAATAAATTAGATAAAAAAAGAACTGTTTGCAGCTCGGATATGGGTTGAACTGGGTCTAAATCACAGACCTGTTTAAATAAAAAATGTACAAGAAGCAGCGGCTGGAGTTAGGGCTTGCGGGTCCGACGACAGGTAGAGTTGCTTTGGTGGTGGGAGATAGCAAAAACCAGCGAATCGGGAGTGGCGCTACAACGGAGCATGGGCGACGACGGGTAGAGTTGCTTCGGTAGTGGTGGCGGGAGCGGGGTTTCGGCAGCGGGGTCGGGGTTTCAGATAGGTGGGATTTCGGCAGCGGAGCGTGGTAGGTGGGATTTCGACAGCGAAGCGAGGTGGGCAGCGGAGTCGGGGTGGATGACTTCGGGGATCGGTGAGGCTGATGAATAGTGCCTCTTCTTCTTCACATAGTCTAGGATAATTTAGGCTCTGATACCATATTATAATTATTGAAATCTGATTTGGGGAAAATCATATTTTCTTGTTATTATTCTTCTACTGTCAATCTCTTTATATATACATGACTTTCTTGAAGAAGGGATACACAATTTATTGAGAAGATTAAGAAAATGAGAGATTTGAGGGGATCTGTTCGCTATAAATTAGGAAACAGAATATACAGCTCATACCGTACCAAACTATATTTTAACAAGTTCAAGCTATAAAGAAGGAAGAATGACACCCAAAATTTGTCAAGTCGTTTAATTTTTTAACAATTAACTACGCAAAAATCCTTGGCTAAAGGCGGTGTTTAGTTTCTATGGATTGTTGTTCATTTCCGAAGCATCACAAAACATATGGCTTACGGTGGGTGGACTCAAAGCTACCCTTATCATTATTTTCTGATTTTTTTCCATGCAACAAAAGGTGCTGAATTTACTTATTGTTCAAACTCCCACTCATTGCACCTCCACTCTTGTGTGTGACTGTGTGAGATATCAATGCACAACCCTAAAATGGTAGGGTTTGGTAGCACGACTGCACTTTTTTTTAAAGCAGAGCATCCCAGTAGTAAGCTAGTAATGAATACTGAGTAATGCTCACGGTACCTTTGTATCGTTTGAATTACAATACATATTAACTGTTTTGGACCATCAAGTAAAACACTAATTAAGAAGGAAACAAAGATCAGGCTTCCTGCTTGCCCTGAGATTGGCAGTTTTTGTCGTCGCAGACGATAAACATAATCTAATCCCATATACCCAAATTGCACTGCACGTTATAGTATTATACTAGTACTCGGTAATATTTTAATCGAGACAAAATAATACATTAATTATACTTGTTTATGGTCACTTGTTCGGTAAGACAGTTGTTGTCGGGCAACCTCCAATATACTGATTATTCTATTGCATCTATGATTAATTAGGGGTTTTCGCAGGATGCTCATCCGAAATCATGCTTCCTTGCATTCTCTTCGGATGCAGCAATCACTGAATTAGTATGACGAAGAGAATATGGGAGAGTATATATACGATATCGGTAGGTACGCGATGGGTAGATTAATATAATCAGTTGCTCTAGTATTAAAAATTGTGATCATGCAAGTCTAGAGCATTCGCTGGAATGAAAGCAGAAGGTGGGGGATGTCTGTATGATTAAATATGCTACATTTAGTGAAACATGCACCATGTCTTACTATATTTGATGTTTAATTAAACTAAGCTATCATTTTGATGATGATTTTGGGTGATTTCTGGGTACCACAAATCATCACATGATATGGAAGGGATTGATTATTTTAATCATCCAGGTTTTGCCTTTCAACTTGTGTTTATTGATATTCAATTATTATTAGTATTATTATTATTATTTGCCTCTGATATGGAATCTGATGGATTATGCTTGGATCTTTCCAATCACAGCTGAATTCTCTGTAGGATTAGAAGTAAACCTTTTCTTTTGTAATGAGACATGCCTCACATGTTGTCGAAGTAGAAGACAACACCATTACAGCTCGGTTACTCTTTGCCTTTGTTAATCTTGCAGTTTAGTGCAGAGGAGAATCCTGTTCCTGTTTATTGTGATCTCTTGGTTGTCATAGGATCTTCAGGTCTCGGAAAATGCCAATGACAGCCTGTTGTGGTAGTTTTATTGGATTCCTTCATTTCTCCCTTTCTTATGTTTTTTTTTAATCGTTAAACGGTGGGTTGAATATCCCCGCATTTCATTAAAAAGATTTTAATAAAATATACAACAAAAAATAAGGCTTATGAAGTTTAGATAGCAACATGCTGGTCATGAAACTCATACACCCCCAACTAACAAATAAAAATACAACGAAATCTAATTCTACTGATCGGCCGACCTCGTTCAAGTCAATTTCTCGTGCCAATTTTAGCTCATTCTCCCTTTCTAATGTGATCACCAACATAAGAACAGATAATTATTATTATTATTATTATTCCGTGTTGACACAACATTGTACCGAATAAGAACATTAATTTCAATTTGCTACAGTTATGTGACTTACGTCATGTCATTCAAACATTTCCTGCTTCAATAGTTATAACACTAAGCTAACACAAAAAGATCACATGTAAAGCAACACATTTCTAATATAACACAATCACTACTGCTGATGTTCTAATAAGGGCTGTAATAAATTTTGCACATGAGAGACAATTTCTGTAATTGCACAACTACACACTCCTTTTTTTTGGTTTTTGCATGGGGGTCCCTCCTTTCGTTTTCACTAATAATTCTATTTCTTCCTCCTCCCTCCTTACCCTTGTACACTACTTAAAAGCCCACCTCAATGCAACATTATTCACAATCACTACTCTGACTAGCAACAAATGGAAGAAGAGACAGTCACTCAAGAATTTGAACCAAACACTTCCACTTCCTCCTCTGAATCCACCACCACCACCACCTCTTCCTCCTCGTCGACCGCCTCCAAAAAGCGCGGAATTAACACTGCAGTAGTGGCAGAAGCAGCGGTGAAGAAGCGAACAAGCAAGGACACCAAGCACCCTACCTACCGGGGTGTCCGCATGCGCAACTGGGGGAAGTGGGTTTCCGAGATCCGGGAGCCAAGGAAGAAATCAAGAATTTGGCTCGGAACATTCCCCACTGCCGAGATGGCAGCACGTGCACACGACGTGGCCGCACTGACCATCAAGGGACAGTCGGCTGTCCTCAATTTTCCGGAGCTCGCTGCCCACCTCCCCCGGCCTGCCACCTCTGCCCCAAAAGATATCCAGGCAGCTGCAGCCAAGGCTGCAGCTCTCGGGCCTGAGTCTATCGCTTCCGGCCCGATCAGGCCGGACTCAATGACGGCCCATTCCCCTGCCCGTGACAATGATGATGACAGGCTGTTCGACTTGCCAGATCTCTTGCTTGATTGGGGTGAAAAGTCGACGTGTCATTCTAGTAGTAGTAATTGGGACGATTACATGGGCATGGGCTTCAGACTCGACGAACCCCTCCTTTGGGAATACTGTTAGGTTTTTACACAAACACATTGTGAATTCTCAGGTAGGAATTGAAGGACATGCAAAACTGTAATGTTACATCAAAATCT
The DNA here is from genome assembly GCA_017893485.1 of Hemerocallis citrina. NCBI lineage: Eukaryota > Viridiplantae > Streptophyta > Magnoliopsida > Asparagales > Asphodelaceae > Hemerocallis > Hemerocallis citrina. The sequence continues at coordinate 17,876,031 of CM030361.1, read as the reverse complement.
TAGTTCTTCTTAAGGAGTCAATTACTGTCAGAAATAGTATGTACTACTTGATTAGTTTTGTGTGGTTAATTAATTAATAATGCATGCTAATATATTATTCCTTAGGGTTTCTTTTTGGGGTGATCGAGCTACATTCCCTAGGAGCTCCCTAGGGTTTCTAGATGTGTTGGGGTTTCACTTTCACTGTTTTGCCAGAATGGGAAAGAGCTGTTGGTCCGGTATGATGTGCTTCAATCACATGGGTGTAGAGCAATCATAATGAACAACCAAACAATAGTATACCATACCAAACACAAAAATATACAATTTTATTCCGGCCAATCTAGTCCGAGGATATATATATATATATATATATATATATATATTATTCAATTCGAGAAGATATAAGAGTTATAATACTTTCATCAAGAACCTATCTATCTCTTAAACTTCAATAAAAGGTACTCTTTGTTGTTAATGAAAAATTCTCAGATGAAGTACTGCCCTCATGGGTGAGAGGCCATTACATAATTTTATATATATATATATATATATATATATATATCTAAAGAAAACCTAGGTTGTTATCTTGATCCTTCACTGTCCGATATACACTGAAGAGAAAGCCATATGATATGAGCCATACGAAATTACTTGGAGCACAAACTTGGCTTTAAACAATTTTCCAATGAACATGCCCTATTGCTGTCATCGTCCACTTGTGATGAACTGCTCAAAAAAGCATTCGATTGCACTGCAGTCGAGAGCAGCTCCCTGCTGATTGCAATCAACCGTGACCCCTTCGACAGCTAGAAACATTAGCTCATTCTTGCCTTCATCTTCATTTCCGAACATCTTCTCACTGTTGCCTAATCTTTTCACAATTAATTTAATATGTAAGACATAAATTCAACAATGAGTATGGGTGGGTAGTTAGATTATTTATTACAAAGCTGATCTTTCAAGTTTCAACTATGAAAGAAATTTAAAGAAAAAAAACTATGAAAGAAAGATCCCTAAATATATTTGCTCACATCACCCTCACTATTGGCTTTGATTGATTAAAGAAGATACGATCCTGCTTTGTGGTAAAGGATTTGAAAGTAGTGATAATGATGTCTTTGAAAATGGCCTACTTAATCAAGGTGTTCTTTGCTTTTCTTAGTGATATTAGTGCTGGAATAATTAATAGTTTACTATGCCACCGTACATCTTTCTTGTAATCATTTGGGTGAGATCAGATACTCACCTAAATGTGAGGTGGTAATTATTCGATTATAATTATGCACACAAACCAAGTTGGGGGTTAGCTAGACCCTGTCGTCATGCACATGCAACAATGCAGATATATTTATTTTATTTCTTAAATTTAATTATCAGTTAGTATTAGAGATTAATGTAGCAGATAGCGATCGAGTGGATAGATGGTATGTATACGGTTGTGAAATTTGTGGTAGGACTAATTAGGAGTTAATGGTCTTGAAAGATTTAAAATGACTTCAGTCCACCCATGTCACCGGAATGAATTACCACATTAATTAATTAATTATTTTCTACGTTAGATGTTAGGGGAAAGAATTTCAAACTACAACATTAAATATAAGTACTTTTCAGAAATAGTGTCAATATGGAGTATTACTTTTTCTAATATACTTAATACTGAAAAAAACTTGAAACTCTGGTAAATTGACGTTGCTCAGAAGGAGGAGGATAATAAAATAATCTATATAATAAAACACAAACAAAGTTATCAAATGGTTCTCATTCAATAGGGTTAAAATCAATGGTCCAGATCTAATTTCACAAAACATATTTTCCGGCACAAAAGTTTTTTCCGAAAACTCAAATTCAAATCCCAACAACTCCGTTATTTATTTCTCTCTCTCTCTTTCTCTCTCTCCCTCATTCTCTCTCCCTATAATCAGAAAATTATATTTTCAGATTTCAGGTTTAATTATAAATTTTCATATTTTTTATGCATTTTTTTGTGTTCATGTTAAATTGAAAATTGCAAATATCTCATCAGCAGTTAAATTTTATCATTTTTCACACTTAAAGTTCTAAGAAGTTGGATTTACACCTCCATTTATAATTATTTTTCAACATATATTAATAGAAACATGGACCTTTATTTACAACCAACTATTGTTTTACTATTCAAATTTGCGCTACATAATTGTTGTTTTACTACTTACAAGACTTTCATATGTTGTATCGTTTCGAGCCCACCGGCAAATCTAGCACTGTACTAAAATGTAAAGCTCAGCCGAGATTGCCCTTGATTGAGGTAATCACTGTCAAAATTACGTGCGACTCACGTGGTATGTCCTATCCGTCAACTGGGGTAGGGTTGGTTGGCATTGATTGGTTGGTGTGGAATTCTTAAATATTGCTTGTTTTTCTTCTTGGGAGAAAATTGATTAACACTGGATGGTACTCTTTCGCTTTTGTTTTGGGTGTCTTTATTGCCTTCACACTGTACTGCCAGGAGAGCTTTTTATGTGCATCTTTCAATGTGTAAATAGACTGCATGGTCGAATCTGTGTGAATTAATTTGTTGTAGTCGATGATCGATGTAAATGCTTCCTTATTTAGCTGAGTGTCATTGATGGAAGTACGTACAGAGATCAAGGTCCCCTCACTTCGAGATTTGTTCCGGCCGGATTCATTTTAATTAGATTAGATCATATAATAATTGACCTTAATTTTAGTACTGGAAATCGATCAGATGATACGAAATCTGTAGTAAATACATACTTTTAAGAGATAGCTAGATATTAATTATAAGTGTACCTAGAGTAAGAATTTTTTGTAGCTTTTTGATTGATTAACATGTCGAGTTTCTCAAGTGTTATACATTTCAACACATCACAGGAGAGTTTCAAATCCGGCGCCCATGAGCTCCACAGTCAACATTGATTGAAAAAAGAGTTTATCCTGATCAAACCCCCACTATGATTATAGATTTGTAATTTATTTTTATGTCTTTGAGGACTACAAAGCCAAAGTTATTCACAAGACGCACGAGTTCAGTTTGGGCTTTATTGGTGTCAAATCTTTTCTTCTAATATATGTAACACCTGCATGCATCGCGTCAAAAGTATTTTGCACAGGTTTCACCTTTCCGAGTTTTGACATGTGTAAATAATATGTATGGAAAAAATAGTACAGTTATTAGCATGCATTTTTCTAAACGTTATTGTTGTGTACGTACTTGTGTAACATAGAGCAGGAATCTAGGGTGGTTATCATAATTTTGCATGCAGTGGTGGTGTGGCCCAAATGGGGGGAACGTACGGCTATACTTTAATTTCAGTGCATCTCCATCCTGGTCTCTAATCTCAATTATACGTTCACGCACATAAACACTGTACATCAGAAAAGTTAACTGAGTTGGACGTTGAAGTGAGTGAGAATACTGGGACTTCTCGTTTGTTGTCCAATCTCAATCATCATTCATCGACAAAATAATATAGACTGGATTTGTTGACACGGGCAGTACATGTAAGTATGATTCAATAATTTATTCAAGCCGTCCTATGTAGTATCTTTTCCATCACTTTTTTATGGACATCTAATTAACTACGTACTACCAGTCTTTTTTTCGCTTTTTTTTGTTTTTTTGTTTTTTTATGTTTTTGGGTGAAAGAAAATGACATATTCATCGCTATAATCGCTTCATTAAAGAAATTTTAACGAAATAAAGAAGTACCAAACAACTACGTACTACCAGTGAGTATACGTAGTATGAATATATACTCCGATCCACTTTTTTGGATAAAGGTTGCAGGTTGTAGCACACCTACACTTATCTTCTATATATATTAATTAATTTGAATTTTTTGTGCAAGTAGGGTTCACGGTTTCGACCTCTTGCTCATCAGCCAATAAATTAATTTACTACTACAGTGACACTTGCTATATTAATCTAGGTTGTTTCTTGATAAGAGTGGAACAAAGTAGACCGACATTCTTTGTGGATCGAATTGATTGAGTGTGGTATAAAGAGTGGAAGAGTTCTACTACATAATTTAAGGTACCATGAATGGCCAACAAATTATGAAGTATAGATTGTGGATATTGGGCTAAATGTCAGTTTTACGACCCTAAGTTTGAAATTTGTGTATACAATATAGTCTCAGAATTGTAAAATAAATCCAAAACTATGTAGAAACTTTAATGTCAAAATTTTTATACAATTTTCTCATCTTTGATAAGCCACTGCATTTTTCTTTAGAAAATTAAAATTGAAAACGAATGTGCTACATGCTTGATTCTTTTCATATATATATGCTCTATTACGCAACAATTGCTTGGTTCGGTTTAGGCTTCCCCCTTAGGCAGAGTGCTGCGGGTTAGAAATTAGCACGGTACGTAGAGGCAAGGGCCAGCCTTAAAATTGATTTACGTGGATCGACTATCCATACTTTACTTTCTGATTACAGTAGAGATATTGATATACAATCAATAACGTGAATAAGTGATTTTTTTAATTTTTTTTTATAATTTTTAATTTTTTTCTTGGCAGATGCCAGATGGCTTGCATTTTCTTAATTTTTTTGTACTTTTGAAGCTTCATCATTTTTTTTTTCTTTTCTTAAAATATCACTTTTAAACTCATTAATTGTACCAAACAAAAGTTTCTTCCAAAATTCATAATCATTATAAAAGAAAAGGATGAAAGATGCCTTGTTTTTGCTTGATCTAGGCCCCCTAATGTGCTCACAAAAGAAAAGCTAGGTTAGGGTCAGCACTCAGCTAGCACAAGCAAAGCATAAAGTATAACATTATTGATTTTATATTTAGTGAATTGAAAGAAGGGGATATCTAGATTAATTCTAAATCCATTAATCTAATAAACTTTCAAGTTGGAAAGAAGTTCATCATATGCCCCTCATTGTCATTTGATCCTTGTATACTTTTTACACATTTCTTTTTCCCCTCCCCTCTCCCCTTTTGTTTTGAGCTCTCTTTAATTTGTGGCCCAAAAGAAATAGCAAGAGGAATAAAAGCAGCTGCACCACATTGAGCTCTAGATTCCAATGTTAACCAAAGGTAGGGTTAGACATTCACTACAATGAGATGATTGAGATCTAAATCTCTAATCAGATTGTAGTACTGAAAAAGTTCTCAAATAGACTCGACCCTTCTCGTATTCTAAGAGACAAGTACATAATAAAGGGGGGAAAAAAGAAGAAAAAGAAGAAGAAGAAGAAGAAAAAAGAAAAAGAAAAAGAAAAAGAAAAAGAAAGAAATTGATCGGAAAAGCTTAAGTTGTTAATTTTGATACAAATGCTGTTCAAAACATCACATGCACGATTATATGTATTTAAGGTACCTGTAGGTTAAAACAACTATTTTGTTGGACAGTCTCTGCTTCATTATATTTATTATATGTATTCACCTAAACTGTCGAGTGTTCTTGTTTATTTTTCATAAGAAAGAAGAATTGCCGTTCAGAACATAGTCGCGTGATAAAATTGTCGAATATGAAGATAAAGACGTACATGAAATGCATAGTGCATGCGAAATTGTAGGGATAGATTACAGTGTTGATGAGTGTAACATCTTAGATATATGTGAAGAATGGAAGATGACATCTAACCCAACAAAAGGAATGTTGAGGCATAATAGCATGCACCCCAAGATTGAAAAGGAAATTAGACACGAAAGGGTGGATGTATACTGTATGTACACAACCAACAGTGAGTGAGGAGAAGGAATAAATTTAAAGGTGGGACACGCAAAGTGTATATAGTCTTCTTCAATATTGGATTTCCAGTTCATATATAAACACATACAGTGGGTACACTCACTAATGGAACAATTCTTCGGTAGAGAATTCAACAAGGAAATTATACAAAGGGAAATGAAAGGGGCCGGGAGAAATTAAGAGGAGTGAACATGCATAAGATAAGAAAGAGAAAGAGAAACTACATGGAAAGATGAAGAGGGTGTGCGTGAGGGGATTGAAGGAAACTTGTGGTTAAGTGTCTAGAATGGTAGGCTTGTAGCTCAGATAATAAAGAACCGGATTGGTTAAAAGAATGTCTCAGATTCAAAACCATGCCATAATGTAACACTTTATTTGAAACAAATAGAGTTTAGACCATCTCCAACCCTAAACTCCATTTTGGAGCAACTTTTACTCCAAAATAGAGTAACTGTCACATCAAACAGTAACTTCATCTCCAACCCATAGCTCCAAAAAGAAATATTCTCAGCATGTTCTTTTTGTCTACTTTTTAAATTAATTCTCTTCTAACTTCCCACTATTTATCTATTTATCCAATTAGCCACGATTTTTTTTAATGTATTGATCCAATAATATGCCTCAATATTTAACATTAATAAATAATATTTTATTATAAAATGACCATTCTACAAATAATATAATACTTAGAAAACAAAATTGCATTAATTAAAACAAATGACTACTAAAATATTATATTCAATAACATAAATAAGAATACTAAAAATATATATATATGGTTTAATTAACCATCTCAGTTGGTATACTCCTCCCACAAATGATCAATTAATGCATTACGAAGCGCGATGTGAGCATGTTTATCCTTGATTTGTCTATGGCGAGTAATAAATTATTGAAATCTTACATTTTCATCTACAAATATTTCAACTTCTGGAACTGCAGCCTCCCTCATATCTTGAATTGGTGCATGAAGATAACGTTCATCCTCGATAATCATGTTGTGCATAATAATGCATGCAGTCATTATATCATGTACCACATTATTGCTCCAATAACGTGCCGGTCCTGCAACAATTGCGAATCGTGATTGGAGAACTCCGAATGCTCGTTCTACATCTTTTCTACATGCTTCCTGTTTCATAGCAAAATATTTTTTCTTCCGACCAAGCGGCTGATGTATACTTTGTACAATAGTGGACCATTTTTGGTATATACGATCAGCTAAATAATAGCCCATGTTATACTCTTTTCTTTGAATAATATAATGAGCAGGAGGAGCAATACCTTGAGCTAGATTAGAAAAATGATGGGATGACTCTAACACATTGATATCGTTGTTGGTGCACGGCATGCCAAAATATGCGTGCCATATCCAAAGATCATAATCTGCTACAGCTTCAAGAATAACAATTGGATGCCCACTACGATCTGCATATTGTCCAGCCCATGCTGTTGGACAATTTTTTTACTTCCAATGCATACAATTAAGACTACCCAACATTTTCGGAAAACCACATTGTTGACCAACATGGAGTAGCCTTGTGACATCATTAGCGGTAGGTGTTCTCAGATATCGCTCAGCAAATATTTCCATAATAGCACGAAAAAATTTCTTCATACTTTCAATCGCCGTTGACTCACCTATTTTAGTGTACTCGTCTGTCGCACTGCCGGTAGACCATACGCCATGCGGCTGTTACTTTCTGTAAACTTGATAATCCAGCTTTACCAAGTCCATCATTTCTTTGGTGGAAGTAATTGTGATGACCTTTGACCGCATCAACAATACGAAGGAACAAACTCCGAGACATTCTATACCGTCTGCGAAACATAGCTTCACTGTAGCATGGGTTATCAGAGAAATAGTCGTTGAACAAATTACGATCCGCGGTTTTCCTATCGCAATTGATCACTACATGACCCGAAATCGAGCCACCATGGTGGCTTTCTTGGTTGAAGTAGCGCACAAGAACTATGTTGTTGTTAGCGATCCCCTGATATATTGCATCTTCGGAGGCGAAAATTTTTTCCATGACGTTCATCGTTGTCGCATCATTGTCGACATCCGAAGATGAAGTGGAATTTGCTGAATTAGATGGACCTCCAACATTGAAGTTTATTTTCAAATTGAATAAAATGAATAAGTTTGTTGAATATTGATTTTGAGCAAATGGAAGACAGAAGGATAAAATTTGAAATGAGGTTGTAGTACGTTATTGATATGAGGCTGTAGTACGTTATTTGTAGTAAATCAATGAAGTGACTCCACCGGTTATACTCCAACGGCTATATTCCAACTTTTAAATTCCACTGGGTATACTACAGCGAACACCTTCCAACAACTATATTCCAACGGCTATAATCCAAATGGCTATACTCCAAACGAATATATTCCAACAGCTATATTCCAACGAATATATTCCACTGGCTATACTCCAAACGAATATATTCCAACAGCTGTATTCCAACGGCTATAATCTAAATGGCTACAATCTAACATCTATAAATAGAGATATTATTATCTTCTTCTCATTCTACTCATCTTCTTTCTCATTCCACTTGTTCAGAAGAAAATGTCTGTCCGAGCTTCTTCATACATTGTTAGCGAAGATGTGCACCTTTGTCAAGTTTATTTAGAAATTTCTCAAGATCCTATTATGGGTAGGTACCAGTTTGCAGATCATTTTTGGTCTTGTATGAAGAAAAGTTACAATGCATCAAGAAACCAGAGTTGGGAGTCTCGTTCAAAAAGATCTGTGCAATGTCGAATTCAGACTATAATGACTGAAGTAAAAAATTAAATGGTTGTCTGAAACAAGTAGAGAATTTGAATCCAAGTGGTGCCTCAGATGCGGATATTGTGAGTATTCATTAAACTTTTACATTCAAAAGTTATTTATTTCATTCCGATTACTTAACCTTATGTTCACAATAATTTGTAGTTTAGTCGAGCGAAGGAATTATTCATGCAAGATACAAAGTTCAAAAAAGGATTCAAATTTGATCATGTTTGGATTATAGTTAAGGATTTTGAGAAATTTAAAGATAATGTACCCATTGCAAGACAAATTGCTCGAAATTTAAACTATGACTCGTCACAATCAGATAATCCCACTCTAGAGTCTCCCATGTCATCTTCCCCTAGGCTGCCTTCATTTTCTCTAAATTTAGATGACGAAAATTTTGGTAGTACTTCATCGCAATGACCCATTGGGGTAAAAAAACCCAAAGGAAAAAGAAAAAATGATGAAGATATGAATGATGTTAAAGAAAGTAATCGACAACTGCTGGAGATGTTAGAAAAGACCAGATCCGACAGGAAATAACTTCTGGAAATTCAGCAGCAAAATTTGGCCTTTAAAGCAATGATAGAAGAAAATAAAATTTTATTAAAAGACTTGAATTCCATTGCTGATCCAAACGTGCGTGAGTTATTCTGAGTTGAACAAGCAAGAATTATTCAGAAAAGAGCTCAACAACAACAACAACATCAAGGGCCTTCTTCCGATGCTTTTGGATAGTTTTTCAATGATAGTGGAGGATCCGGAACCGATTTACCGCCATTCTAAATTGTTAGTCTTATGTGTGTTATTATGTTATTGAGTTATGTATTTTGCATTATTTTTTTTATTGCACGAGTTTAGTTTGAATATTGTATTTTGCATTAAGTAGTTTGCATTGTTTTTTATTTGAATGTTTATGAAATTTTAATTAAGGCATCCTAAAATGTTCGAAGTTTTTATATATTGTAATTGACATTTCGTAATATATTCTAAATATAAAATATACTAAATATAAAATTAATAACCTTCAATATTAAATAATGTATAGAAAACAAATAAATTAAATTTTCATTTCTGGGAGTAGAATGTAATAAACGTTGTTAAGAAAATGTTGATTTAGGGTTTAATAAAAAAGTTGAAAACTTTTAGGGGGTTTTTAAAAATAATAAAAATAATAATAATTTGCCGCTGGGTGAACAGGAGTGCGCCATATATGGCGCACCACTGTTCACTCCAGCGCCTTCCTCGCCAAAATGGAGCCTAACATGGCACTGGGTTGGAGACCAAACCCAACTCCAAACCTCACTTCAACGCCATTTTGGAGTGGGGTTGGAGATGCCCTTAGATAAGTATTTCTCATTTCTCATAATTATGTCAAAGTGATTTGTGACATACTAGAATAATAGGTTTTTAACATGTATACCCCTAACAAATATGATAATATCATATATATTCCTCACAAATATATATTTTCGTATATGCCCATAACAATTTGAACTTTATTTCATATTTACCCCTATGTTAGATATCACTAAGTTAACCATAATTTTACTCTTAGAGCATTCCCAATCAGACCCTAAGAATCCTCCCCATCAGCAAATTTGCAAAAAAAAAACCCAATCGATCGTCGAATGGTGGGCCCCATTCACCAAAATTTATGGCAATGAGTTCTCATCCCACATATGGGGGGTCCCATGTTTTTTTCTTCCAACCCTCCCCCCCTCTACTATTTGTGAAGAGTATTTAATAGAAATATTAGTTTGTTTATTTTATTTATTTCTTTGAACTTCTTTTAAGTTTGCTATTTATAAACCTTAATTATACTATTGTTAAATTTTCATCGAAATCTTCAAAATGAGACCAATATTGGATATCTTTCTGATTCGTTTTAAGTTTTAAAATAATAATATGAATTAATAATCTACTACTATTTAATGGGAGAGTTTGTCACAAAAAAACATTTTAAAATATTTTTGTCACACAACAAACACCACTTTGTCACCAAACGAATCCGTGCATCGCACGTGCAACTCCAAATCTATTTTTCAACACGTGCATCACACATACAAATCAAAGTATTTTTCTTCTTAATTTCTTTTAAAATACGTGTATCACCCGTTTAGCTCCATTTTTTTAGGAATTAAGGCATTCATAGCACGTGCTAATTACTAAATAAACCCGTGTATCGCATGTGCAACTTCAAAACTATTTATCAACACATGCATCGCACGTGCTAATTGTATTTCCTCTTTCTTAGTAAGCGTATGATCTATTTCTAAATAATTTTATTATATTTTAAAAATTATTTGTATTTTCTTTTTGCATTAAAAAAATAAAAATTGCAACCAAAAAATTTTAAAATAAAAATAAAAAACAAAAAAATTGGAACCCCAAAATGGGGATTGGTTGGAGTACACCTTCCTAAATCCCAAACTAAATTAGCATATTCTAAGGAATATGCTATTTTGGAACCCAAAATGGTGATAGGGATGTGGTTGGGTTGAGAATACTCTTACAAGACAAATAGAAATCAAATTAAAATATCAGATTAGACAATCAAATGATAAAAGATTTAAGAATTTTAAGGAAAATAAATGAGGAAACTTATAATATATCATTAAAAGACAAGATTGATGGCAATTTTGGAGAAATAACGTGAGGAAGAATATATTGTTTTTCAAAGATGCACTGTTAGTTTGTCCATTTTTTCAAAAAAATGAATTTTTTTTGAGAAAAGTTAATGAGTCTCGGTAGGATTAATAATTGCCCTGATTTACAAGAATGAAGAAGATAAAATTTGAATGATAGAGAAGAGAATATTTCTATCATTTTTCATCAAGTCCATTAAAAAAAGCTTAGAATTCTCCATTGTTTTGAGTTTTTTTAACTAGAGGGATAATTAAGAGATGTGGTATATATTGTTGAAAACAAATATGAAAATACATATTTGTGAGGGACATACATGTTATTCACATATTTGTTAGGGGCATATATGTTATAAACCCTAGAATAATTATTTCATGGAAAAACTATTTTTCTAAGGAACGAGTATGTTTGTTACCAATTTTTCTCAATTATCGCGAAATGAGTTAAAAATTCACTTGCAAAACTCTGAAAATGTTTATATTTCATTACAACAACGTTGCTGTAAGTCTGTAACAGAGCACTATAGTGACCGTATTTGACTTAATTGAAAACAATGTGACATTCTAAACTGTTAAAATTATTATTCTACAATTGTATATATATACTAGATTTGCCCGTGGCCACGTGCCTTCAGCACGTCTTCAGAACGATACAGCATATGAAAAGTCTTGTAAACAATAAATCAACAATTATGTAGCTGAAGTTTGAATAGTATGACAATAATTAATTTTAAATAAAAGTTCATTTTTATATTAGTATATGGTGAAAAATAATTATAAATTTTGGTATAAAAGTCCATGTCCCCCTTGAGAGAGAGAGAGAGAGAGAGAGAGAGAGAGAGAAATAATTAAATAGATAAATGAGTTTTTTTTTTTTTAGGGGGGGGGGGGATTTGAAATTGAGTTTTAGGGGGAAAATTTTGGGAGGAAAAATGTGTTTTGTGAGGTTAGATTTGGGCCTTTGATTTTGGGGAGATTGAAGGAGAGCCACATGATAGCTTTCTTTGTATTTTATTATATAGATTTTTTATATAATTCACAATTGTATATAGGCGGCTACATCACTCAAAAGAAAAAAAAATCAACACGTCCATGTCTGTACTATGATGGGTAGGGTTGGCATTCGGGTCGATCAGGTCAGGTCGGGTCGGACCCGCCCGAGTTGAAGGTTGACTTGGGCGGGTTCGTGTCAGGTCGGAGGCTTAACCAGGCGGGGTCGAAGAGCTGAATTCGATACCTGCCCAACCCGGGTCGGTTCGGGTTGGGTTGCGGGTTGACCCGTTTAGATAAGTTTTTTTTTTAATTTATAACTTTAATTTTTTTTATAATAATAAACATTAAAAAATGTAATAATAATAATAATATTGAAAGAGTGAAATTGCCAAAAAGAATGATATATTATTCATATGATTTCAAGTTATATAAGTTTCAAAATTTCTAATAAGAAATAAAAATTTCACAAATTTATTTTATACACTAACATATTTCTTATATACAATTTCAATTTACTTCAATTTTTCTAATTTGAAATAACAAGCAAAGAATTAATACAACTTTTTATCTATTTACAATTGTCTTCAATTTGATGGCCTTCAATTTGTTGTTGTTAACTTATTGTTGTTGGTCTTGAATTCTTCATTTTGGTTGCTATTGTTGTTGTTGTTGTTGTTCTTCCGGTGAGTTGCTCCTACTTGTGGACGTAGATAATGATTTTTCTTGTGTCCTATCTTCAGCCTTCAGCCAGTCTTCAGTGCAAACGAGCATCTCTAACGAATCGGACTTCAAGCGATTCCTGTAATCAGTTAGAACCCTGCCACTTGTAGAAAATGCAAGCAACTGTAGAGATATGAGGAGTTAGTAGATCTTTAGCCATATATTTAAGAATATTATATGTGTGTTTATGGTCTTTCCACCATTGTAAAATATCTAGTGAAGAAGTAGAAGACTCAGAATCTTGTTGGTTATACCAATTTAATTCATTTGGTTGATTAGTCCAAGGTTTTTTGGATTGAATTTGTGCAAGTAAATTAAATGTTCTATCATCAAATTTACTCTTACCCTTACCTTTAGAAGTAGCAGAAGAAGAACTAATTACAGAAGTTGTACTACTAGAAGCAAAACATCTATCATAATAATCATACAAATTATTTAATGTAGATTCAAATTTAACTAAAAAAGAAGCGCAATCAATTTTAGTTTCTTCATCCCCAAGTAAACTAAAAAACATTTCAATCAAACTCTTCGTACCTTCTAATTTGATACGAGAATCCATAACGGTAGAAACACAACACAACATAGGAGGAGGATTAAAATACTTCAAAAATTTTGTGTATGCAGGTTTGACAATATCACCAACAAAAGCATCATTTAACATTTCGTTAAAAGTTTGCATCATATTAACTATTGAAATAAAAATGCTACTAGAAGTAGATTTATATGATTTTGAAAATTTGAAAGTTGCGGTTTTAAAAGGTTCTAAAAATTTCAACAAAGATTCGACATAATACCAATCGGGGGGAGTCATTTGAAAATTTGACATATTTTTTGCGATACAAAAATCCTTTATACATGCTTTATATTCGGTAACAACCTGTAGTAAATCAAAAGTAGAGTTCCATCGGTGTTTAACATCATTTGAAAATTTTCTAAAAAGTACATTTGAAATCCTACACCAATTTTTCCATTCTTGAAATACGGTACCACTTAATGCAATAAAATGTACACAATTTCTAATTTTAAGTATATATAGATCGGCTATTTTTAATGCATCTTGAACACATAAATTTAAAATATGACATGCACATCTAACATGAAAAATATTGTCAGATGGAGGGTTTAATTCTTTTGTTAAAATACTAATTGATGCGTTGTTATTAGATGCATTATCAAAACTAATACACATAATTTTATCGCGAATATGAAAAACATCACAAATTTTTAAAATACGGTTTGCTATTTTAATGCCACTATGAGGATAGGGCAACACGGCAAGTGATATGATTCTTTTTTGAAGAATCCAATCATTGTCGATCCAATGACATGTTATTTCCATCATTGGAATATTGTTGCAACCCGTCCAACAATTCGAAGTTAAACTAACTGTACAAGTTAAACTCCATAAAATTGTAATCAAAGCGTATCTCATTTCATTGTACATTTTAAAACAATTCGATTTGCAAGTATTTCTCGGGATTCTTCTAAAATGAGGGTTTAAGGCCGTTTGATTGAAAATTTTCAAGTCCCTACTCTCGAGATAGGAAAATGGTAACTCTTCCTTTATTACTAATCGGGTCATTTACCGACAAACAAAATCGAGATCATAAGGGTGGCTATCAACTAGACCGGTTCTATGGTTGATTTTTTATTGACCGGGTAGGTCAACAAGAAGGTCTTTATGGACACTTAGGATGTGTCGCTTAATTGTACCCGTGCCCTCACCCCTGTTCCATTTATATTGCTTAGAACATGTTTTACAAACTTTGAAATCTATACTCGGTGTTACTTCGTCCGGGATATAATCGTAAAATTTATGTCAATCACTATTTTTCCTTCTACTTTTCCTACCACTAGAGGGTTGTGTTGTTTCGGTTGCTTGTTGTGGTTCTTCTTCTAATTGTATGTTTCCTGCAAACTCATCGTGTGTACCTCATTGTTGGGTAGGAGGATCACGGTACTCTTCGGCGGGCTCATTATGTGGGACAATTGGTGGCCTACGGGAAGTGCCAGTGGAATCTTTTCCACTTTGGCTACGACCGCTACCGTGTGATCTAGATATGTTTATGTGTAGTAGTGTATGTAAAAAAAAACACAATGTAGAGGCGATAAGTTACAAAACAAAATCTAGAAAACAAGAGGGTTGTGAGAGAGAAGATCAAAAAACCAACAAACAAACAAGATACCAAAAATTATAACTAAAAAATAAATTGAAATTGAAGAAGAGGGATATGAAATTTTGATACCGTTCGCCGTGGATACGCGTATATAAAAGAACCTGTGAAAATAAGAATAGAAGTAGAAATAGAAATCTGGAATTGAAGACTCGAGGAGAGCTTGGAGGAGAGTTGAAGACTTGATCACTTGGAGTTGGAGGAGAGTTGAAGACTTGAAGACATTGTTAAATTTTGACTTCGATACGATCGGAATTTGACCGTGTATATGACTTGCTAATGTTTGTTCAATCATTCACAAATTGAAATTAATTGACTAATAATAGTAGAGAGAGTAAGAGAGTAAGGTGTGAATTTTTTGTTTGAGTTTTGGGGTATTTATCGGGTTAAAAACCAAAAAAAAAAAACACAAAAAAAAAACACAAAAAACCATACAAAACGACTAGAAGAGCCGTTGCCAACGACTCTGGTGAACAGTAGGCGTGCTGGCGACCCGTTGGACCCGCGGGTCAACGGCCGACCCGGGGCGGGTCGAACGTACGGGTCAAACGGTTCACAATCCGCGGGTCGACCCGCGGGTTGGCGGACGGGTCAGATTATTTTTGGCGGGTTAACTGGTCGGGTTTACCGGGTTGGATTCGTTTATTTCGCGACCCGGGTCAACTCGTTAATGTTGACGGGTTCGACCCGAACCCGAACCGTCGTTTCGCGGGCGGTTCACGGGTCGACCTGACCCGTTTGCCATCCCTAATGATGGGTACTCTAAAACTGGAGATTTTATGATTTGTCAATTTTAACTATTAATCTATACTCCCCAAAAAAATTAACTATTTATGTGACAACTACTCATTTTTCAACTAGAATTGGCATGGTTTAGTCAACAAAATGAAATTATAAATGCTCATTTTTTAAATTATTAATGACATGTGGAAATGACAGCCTTTTCATTTTGAAAGCCACGTACTCTTTAAATTCCCATTTGCTTCCTCAATTAATTTATGACATACTAGTGTTACTCTGTGCAAATTGTACAAATTAAAATAAATTTTAGTGTCTCATAAAATTATATGAAAAATAAAAATTTAGAGATGTCTCTTAACTATTTTACTCACAACATAATCAAAAGATGACAAATTTACATATTAACTAATTCACACTTTTAAACAAACCAATATCATTTTATATTTCTATTCAATTGAAAGGAAATGAAAGGAAGAAAAAAAACGAATAAATACCTTGGTTGGGTTGTGACTCTTCTCGGACTCCTTGATGTACTTCGCTATCTCCTTCTCGACCGCGTGCTTCTTAACCGTCTTTCCTCTCAAATCGAGCATTCTCACACAAATTAAATATAATCAATATCAGAAACATATGGAGGGAACAATGATTGATAATTAGCTATATCAAAAGATGACAAATATATAGATTAACCAATTCACATTTCGAAAAACATCATTCTATATTTTTTATTCAATTGAAAGGAAACCCCAAAATTCTCAATGTGTGTAACTCTCCAACAACTCCAGCACCAAGACATAGGTAAACCCTAGATCCCTAAATTTATAGATGTTAAGAAAGATGTATTTTCAAAAATTACTTACAATCTTGTCAATTCCTCCATTATAAAGCTTGCTTGCAAATACTCATATTGTCTACGAAGTCCTCAATATTTTGCCTCCGGCTGTTCTAAATTACTCCTTAGTTGTGTCTTTACAAAATGATCACACCATAAAACACACATATAATACTATAATTCACCAAAACTTTTCAAACACAACAAAAGATGTAGAAAAGATACAGCTATCTGCATGTTGTTTCCCTTCTGATTCCAGTATATTCCGAAGCTTCTATTGCTTTATCAAATTTTCATTTTCTTTTTTCATCAACCATTTGATTCAAGTCCTTATCAATCTTATATATTCACTCATTTGATCATTTTTACCCTAAAAAAATAAAATAATAAAATACAATAATGATAAAATGGATCAAACTATTCAACTTCCATGCTTTTTACCATCCTCCACAATCCATCATTCTTCGTAATTAAAAATTTAATGATAATATTTCATAGAATGCAAAATTCCAAATGAAAACAGATAACAAATTAGAAGAAAAAGCCTTCATATTCAAGTCAGTTCGTTTCAATCTCACACCTGAGGATCCCCCTTCTTATGATTCGAAACCCTACATTATTAGGTTTGTATCCGATCCCAAATCTCAAAATTTGACCATACTATTATAAAAAAGCAAAATAATACCCAGACACAAACAAATTAAATATAACCGAAAAATAGTGAAAAAGGAAAAATGTTATATGTGAACTACTTGCAAGAAAGTAATAAATGACATGAAACCACTACTATGAAAAACACATAATAGAAATTTGGAGGTAATCGGGTTATTACAATAAATTTCACATGTAGTTAACTAATTAGCAAAATATCGTAGGAAATGCTTATTGTTCCAAAATGATTTTGATTGAACTTTTAGTAGTCGCTTAGCAAACATGGAGCTTAAATAATACCCTACACATTCCAAAGCAATAAGGGATGAAGTAATTTTCAAAATCATGAAGCAATCCAAAGCTACAACAAAGTTAAGAAAAAAGTTCACATGAATCTAATATAAAGTCAGACTTAGCATATAACCATAACTTTCATGTTGGTACAGGTTGAAGAAAACAATTTTAGGGGGAAATGATTCTTATTCTTCTTGTTATTTATCCTTTACTGTATACATCTATATATAAGGATTACATTCTTGAAGGAGAAGAAAGGAGAATGAGAGAAGATTGAAGGATGAGAGATTTGGGGAATCTGTTTCCTATAGATTAGGAAACATGTAACCCCCATTCCCGACAATAAATATTTTCCGCGTACTTTCTGCAATTTGATTTTTATAAAGTTATTTTGTGCTAAAATTGTTTCGAATATTTTATTAAAGTGTTTTCTAATCGAAAATTTTATTCATTTTGAATAACGGGGTATTTTGATCTTACTTTCTATTTCCTATTGATCGGTTATTTATTTTGAGCCTAAAACAGATATATTATTATTATTGAATTATTTTAATAATAATTTTTTAAACCCGAATACTATTTTATTATATAATTTTATAATTTTTATGATTATGGCTATTAACTGTTATTTCTTGATTATTCAATTAAAATTTATTTATCGAATTATTTTATTTTCGTACTTAATCTAATTTTCTTGGCGTATTCCAATTTATTTTCCAGCCCAATTTATATTTTAATTCATTTGTATTATTTATTTATTTATTTATTGGGATTTAAATTTTCGTTCATGAAATCTCCGTTATTTTTGTCGGGCTGTTCTTGTTGATCCCTATTATCTCTTTTGAATTGTGGGTATTTTTATTTGAACTCTATTGATTTTGATCTATCTCTTATTTGAACCCTAAAACTCAATTTCATTTGTTCTTGACCCAAATCCATTTTTATTGGACCCTAAACCTCTAATCCAATACCCTAATTGTATCCTATAAATACAACCCTAATGCAAACCTTAATTTTTGCACATTATTGAAACTCTAGCCGTATACTCTCTTTCCTCCTTCTCTCTCCTCTAGCCTTCTCTCTCCCCGAATGAGATTCCCACCCAAATCCACAAGAACCCATTTCTGTGCTCATCTTCTCCGGCGAGCCTCCCCAACTCCGATGAGCCCCCTGTTCTGTCGAGCCTTACCAGTTTCCCGCCAAAAGCCCTTAAACCACTATAGTGCCCTCTTCTCCGGCCAAATCCTGGCCACCCACTCCCGTCGACTCCCTAGCACCGCCCTCCTCTCCCCTCATCGAGCAGACACCCAAAACCCCACCCGACCCTCATCTTTCCCCCTTGCCCTGTTTCAGATAGACAGGCAGCCAAACCCCCCTCCTTTCCTCTGATCCAAGCGACGCCACCAGCGCCGCCCTGTCCCCAACGCGTCGCCACCTTCGACGCTGCAACCTCATTGCCGTCAGCCCCACCGTCGGCAGGATCCCAAGCTCTCTTGGCTATTGCTGCAGTTGTTGTTTGTCCTTTTGTTGCTGTCTTTTGTTTTGGGTTCTTTCGTGCACGTGTTGTGCACATAATTCGTGTGTTCGTGGGTTCGTTGCTTTGGGATCCTTATCCCATTGTTCTTGGTATTCGTTCTCACCGTTTATAAGGCAAGTAATTTGTATTAAATTCCTTTGTAAATACAAGTGCTAAATACCGCTTGTAGTGTAGTTGAGTCTAGAGACAATTCGTGTGTGAAACCTCTTGTTGATATTGTCTCTATTGTGATAATTTGACCATAGTTGCCTCACGACATATATGACATGAATTAACCTAGGGTTGACCACTTTTGATGTATATGTTCATGCTATCTTGAGATATCTGTGTTTGATGTGATATTCGTGTTATATTTGTCAAATACTTGTAAAATACCCTATACCATGTTGTTTGGACATCTAGTACACCATATTCTATGTTATCATCCTATTGTTTCCCTATTGTTATTATCGCTCATCTCATGTCTCTAGATTTTATATTGTATTGTTGCATTAATAAAATAATTAACAAGCTGGGGTTTAAGGGATTTACTGGAGTAGTTGATGATATAGTGACTGTACTCGGAGGAGGGGCCCGTGTTTCCCTATTATTGGTCTATTGGTCCATTGGTCTATTGGTCTATTGGTCTATTGGTCATATCGGTCATCGATTAATTGTAGATTACTGACTATAGTATCTTGATTGATTCGGTCATCTGTCATTATTGAATACCGTTGAAGAGTACATGATCTATAGAATCTTCCACTTAAGTCTAAAACAAAATTGATTGTATGCATCGAACCTATGGTACGGAACACATGAGACACAGTAATACATACATTAGTTAGGATTAAAATGAATAATAGACTTAAGGATTAACACAACACCGACATTGCATATTGTTCATCATTGCTCCGATTGATATCAAATATTACATGGTACTTGTTCACTCAACACTTATTTTATGCTACTTACACTTGTTTATCTAGCCATGCTAGTTGTTATATTTTGTTATCATGCCTATTCCATGCTATTTGTTTATCCTTACCATGTACTTGTGCCTGCACTACAAGCAGCCCGTAACTTGCATTGACGGCCTTTTTGTTTTCTTTTCCTCTTCCTGCAATTTATTAAATTGCAGATTTTGGAGAACAGTTGCCTGCTGGAGTTGGAGAACAAACATTTTGAAGACTACTGCTTTTAAATTGTTCTTTGCTTTAATAGACTTAATGTATTGAGATTTATTATTATTTGGATTGGATTTATTTTTGTATTGGACTTATGTTCCGAATATTGTTATTTGTTTCCAGACGTTGGATTATTATTGACTTGGATATTTTATATTGCTTCAATTCAAGTATTATTGTTCATTGGATTATTATTGCCTGCGCAATTATTTTGTATTGTTTATATTGTTGAGTTGATCGGATAAAGAGCTTATGGGTGACGTTAGTCATTCGTTGGGCCAATGTCACGTACTCGTATTCCGTATTTTTGGGAAGCGAGGCGTGACAAAACAGAATAGACATATTAGTACTTACTATATTTCAACACTCCCCCTCAAGTTGGTTCATAGATATTGATCATGCCCAACTTGTCAACAAATTTCAAGAAGAGCCGACTCGAAACTACCTTGGTCAGGATATCTGCGAGCTGATCTTCTGACTTCACTTTAGATATCTCAGTGACTTTCTCATCCAATTTCTCCTTGATGAAGAATATATCCACATCTACATGTTTTTTCCTATCATGTTGAACTGGATTGGCGGCAATATCACATGCTGCTTGACTGTCACAATACACCTTCATAGATTCATTCGGACCACGGCCTAAGTCCTGCAACAAGAGTTTCAGCCATAAATCTTCCGCTATATATAGAGCTACTCTGCGATACTCAGCCTCTACACTAGTGCGTGCAACAACATTTTGCTTCTTACTTCTCCATGTAACTAGATTTCCTCCAACAAATGTGAAATATCTTGAAGTGGAGCGCCTATCAATTATAGATCATGCCCAATCAGCATCAGTATATGCCTCAACCTTCAAGTGACCATATTTCGCAAATAGGACCCCCTTTCCTGGAGCAGACTTAATATATCTCAGAATTCTCATCACTGTATCTATGTGGTGTTCCTGAGGTGCATGCATAAACTGACTTACCGCACTTAAAGCATATAATAAATTTGGCCATGTATGTGCAAGATACATCGGTTGTCCAACCAATCTCTGATATCTTTCCTTATCACAAGGCACATGATCAGTTCATTACAAAGTTTCAGTCCTTCTTCTAACGGTGTACCAATCGGCTGACATGCAGACATTCCAGTTTCCTTTAATAAATCGAGAGCATACTTTCTTTGAGACAGAAATATACCATTTCTTGAGCAAGAAACTTTAATACCAAGGAAATATCTCAAAGAGCCAAGATCCTTCATTTCGAACTATTGTGACAAGTAACTCTTCAATGTCATTCTCTCATCAGGATCATTCCCAGTTACTATCATGTCATCTACATATATAATGAGAGCAGTAATCTTACCTTCTTTCATTTTCAAGAATAGGGTATGATCTGAATTACTTTGAAAATATCTGAATGTCCTCATTGATTTTATAAACCTCCCAAACCAAGCTCTTGGCGACTGTTTGAGACCATATAACGCCTTCCTCAACTGACACACTTTATTACTGTGTTGAACTGGTCTATTTGATCCTGACAGTAGATCCATATAAACCTCTTCTGTCAATTCCCCATGCAGAAATGCATTCTTCATATCAAATTTCTCCAAAGACTAGTCAAGATTTGCAGCAAGTAACAGTAGAACTCGAACAGTGTTAAACTTTGCCACAGGTGCAAATGTTTCGTCATAATCAATTTCATATGTTTGAGTGTACCCTTTGACAACCAGCCTTGCCTTGTATCGCTCTATCGAACCATCTGACTTATATTTCACGGTATAAATCCATCTGCATCCTACCGGCTTCTTCTCTGCTGGTAGATCGACTATCTCCCAAGTCTCATTCTTCTTCAAGGACTTCATCTCCTCATCCATAGCTGCTTTTCACCTTGGATCGGCTAAGGATTCTTGCACACTGTTAGGAATAGATACAGTAGAAAATTGATTCATAAATGAATTATCGATTTCGACAAGCGGTGAGTGGATACATAATTACTCATAGGATATTTGACGTTACTAGTGGGATCAGGTTCATAAGTGAGTTTTGGAATACCTCTAGTGCGGGAGTTGTCTTCTAGGAAATTCGGACAACGATGACGATTGGTTTTGGGGTTCTGACGGTTCACTCTCACTGAAATTCGGTACTGATTGTAATTCTTCATGACAGTTTTCTTCATGACGGTCTTCTTCATGAGGGTCTTCCTCCTTTGCTAGGTCTTCATTCAAGTGTTCACCATTATTTGTATCCAGTTGTTCGTTCTGACTGGTAATTACTTCATCATACACAAGAGTCTGAACTTCACTAACCCATTCATCATACCCAATAGTCTGAACTTCACTTCGGTACTCCCCCTGAAGTTCAGTCGTAGAAGAAAAATACATCTCATTTTCATGGAACACAACATCTATAGTCACAATCATTCTTTGAGTTGGTGGATGATAGCACCGATACCCTTTTTTATTCTGTGCATATTCTACAAAAACACAGCGGACAGCTCGAGGAGTTAACTTATTGCATTCATGTTGATGAAAATGAACAAATGCAATACACCCAAACACACGAGGAGGCAAGTTCACGATTTTTGGTGCATTCACAGCTTCAGTTAATGCTTGAAAGGGTGTGAGGAAGTTTAGGATACTAGAGGGAACTCGGTTGATTAGGTATGCAGCAGAAGTAAGGACTTCCCCCCAATAGATGAGTGGCATATTTCTATGGATAAGAGAAGCACGGACCACCTCGAGTAAGTATCTATTTTTCCTTTCTGCAATCTCATTCTGTTGAGATGTATATGAGCATGTAGTCTGGTGAACAATTCCGTGTTCCTCCAAATATTCTCGTAGATTTGAACTCAAGTACTCTCCGCCATTATCATTCCTAAGAACTTGAATTTGTGATTTATACTGAATCATAACATGCTTGTGAAATTTTTGAAACAAGCCACTAACTTCACTTTTCGACTTCATCAAACAAATTCAGGTCATATGGGTACAGTCATCAATAAATATCAAAAACCATTTGGCTCCTCCAAATGTAGTGGTTTGTATGGACCCCAAACATCAGAATGAATAATCATAAATGGAAGGGAGCTTCTACTTGGATTTGGAGAAAAAGAGACACAGTGACCTTTTGTGAGTTCACACACATCACACCGAAAGGCAGAAATATCCAACTTCAAAAATAAACTTGGAAATAATTTCTTTAAATAACCAAAAGAAGCATGCCCTAGACGTCGATGTCATAGCCGTATATCTGATTTCTTCTTCGCATCTTCGGATCCTTCCACACTTAGAGCTTGAGTCAACTTGCTCGAACATTCAGATTCTAAATCCAGATAGTAGAGTTTCCCGTGTCTAACCTCATAACCAATCGTCTTGCGAGTCCGAATATCCTTAAACACACAATGTGAAGGCCAAAAGACTACAATACAATGTAAGGCAATAGTTATTTGAGCAACAGATAATAGGTTAAAATTCAAGGATGGTACAACTAGGGTAGTATCTAAGGTTAGGTTGTTTGTGAGATGTATGGTACCCTCGCCAGTAATATTGTCAGGATCACCCTTGGCGGTGGACACAGTTGATTTGGTGGATGGTTGAAAATTTTGAACTTTCTAGAATCAAAAATCATATAGTCGGTAGCACCCGAATCAATTATCCATGCATTATTCATAAAAGAGGCAGAAATATTAAATACCTTACCATCATTATCTGCAGCTGTAACTAATGTAGAGGCGAGTCCAATACTCTTCTCAGCTCCACCAGTTTATCCCATGGTAGCGGCACAAGAAAACAACGGATCTGATCTTTAGCAACCAATAGCAAACGACACAACTTGGCCAAGAACAGGTCCAAGTCTTCAACAAACAGCAACAATCCAACACTGGATCAATCCCTCCCCTTCTTCACAAAATAGCAAACACAAACTCCACAGCTCCCTACCCGAACAGCAAACACAAATCCCCTTTTCTCTTGAACATCAAACAGCAATAGGAGAGAGAGTGACAACAACAACAATGGCCAGCAGCTACAGTACCTACAGCAAAAGAGAGAGCAAGGGGACTCGGAGGCGACGTCGTCGGCGATCGACGAGCGGCACGACAGGGGTGGTCGACGGCGGTGCTGTCGAGGAACAAGGGAGCAAGGAAGGTTGGGTTGGGGTACGGAGGCTGCATCGATAAGGAAGAGTAGCAGACAGAGGGTGGGTTCGGCGGCTAGGGCAAGGGCGAAGCTCGGGGTGGCATCGCCGAATGTCGACGCAATAGGAAGGGAGGAGGAAGGGGGTGGCTGGAGCTGATGGTGCGGTGGTGGTCAGCAGAGGGCGAGGGCAGTAGGGAGTGGAGAAGAAAGGAGAAGCAGTGGTGATGGGTTCGTTGGGGTTTTCGACGACGGGATCTGACGGGATCGGAGTCGATGATTGGTGACGGGATCAACAATAGGATCAGATCAAGATGGAGGTGATCAGCCTCCTTTCTTCTTCTTCACTTAGCCTAGATCTGATTAGGCTCTGATACCATGAAGAAAGCAATTTTGGAGAAAAATGATTCTTATTCTTCTTGTTCTTTATTCTTTAGTGTATACATCTATATATAAGGATTACATTCTTGAAGGAGAAGAAAAGAGATTGAGAGAAGATTGAAGGATGAGAGATTTGGTGAATCTATTTCCTATAGATTATGAAACAGAATATACATATTAGTACTCACTATATTTCTACACAGGTCAAGGTTATGTTTTTGTTATGCTTGATTTTTATGTTCCTTCAAAATTTAGCTTAATTAGGCAAAAAACTTTTGAGAAAATGGGGGTTCACATACCTCACTAATTCAAATGAGTACATGTTTAATGATGCTTTCAGACAATGATCCATACTAAAATCTGATTAAACTAAGAAAATTTCTTAATATTAGAAAGTAAATATTAAGATTTAGAATATGTAAAAAAAAAAAAGTAAAGAAAGAAAATGGCTTTCCAGGTTGCCAAAGAATCGAAGATGAAATAAACACTAATCAAATGATGCTTGAGAACCTCTAATCTTTGAATAAGATTTTTTAATAGGAAAAACAAATAATCAAGCATTTTAAACCCCCAAAAGTGAAAATAAAATAAATACCCAGTCATAACTATATATATGATCACTACAACATTAACATTGATCTAACTACAGAGTTCTAAAAATAAAATAAAGCCATCTCCAATCAAATTCGTTAAAAAGGGGGAGAGATAAAATTTCCTCCAAATGAAAAACTTTAATGGTCCTAGACTACCAGAAAAGTTACGAAAATATATAAGTCGAACCTGATACTTATAGCACCATGATGTTGCCGCTTGATTTTTTCTAATAGAATTACTACAAAAGTAACACAAATACAATTTCAATTGAATTCTTAAAATAAAAATAAAATTGAAAGCATAGGATTTATCTTTTGCTACCTTATTATTCATTGCTTGCTCTCATGATTATTAGAGATTTGGAACGTTCATACTTCCAAAATACTAATGTAACACATTTAGGAACATGTGTTCAAAAGCATAGATCACCGGAGTTTGATGTTCTCGGTAACATTCTGAGTTCATATAACTCTGTAAGTAGACCCCCAAAAGGATGGCATAGAATCTTTTTCCCCATTGTCTAACTCGGTACACCTATGTAGTGCTATTGTTCTTTGTGTCCTATAGGCTGTTAAAGAGTAAAGGAATCTAAGGGGATCTAAACAAAAACATTCACCAAGTGGGTTTCATTTGTGTTTGTTTCGATCAGTTGTATGGATTAGAGTAAGCATTATTGGTCTTAGGCCTTTTCTGTTATATTTCACTTGTGTGTTTGCAGTAATGATGGTGGAGAAAATTATTTGTAGAATTGAGGTTTTCTTTGTGTGTTCTCACAATAGTGATGGCTGAAGATAAATAATTGTGAGCCTAGTCTGGGTTAGAGGATTTCCTAATTATCATTTATCCTGGAAATCCTATTCCTAAGGTTCTACAAGAGACTGAGGGGATGGTTAAAGATTAAAGATAGCGTATGCCTCTAATCTCCGTCGTTGTCTTGCTTTTCCTAGATCTCTTTACCTGATTAATAATTGTTCAAATGCTGAACGTTGTAAACTAAAGAAAGTGGGGTGGAAGTGAACTATCTAAAATTAATGAATTCGTATGATTATATGACTATATATGGAACTACATGAGTGTAACATATAACCATCAAAACGGTTTTGAATAACTTAAGATGATAGCCCACTGAGCCACTTCACCATCACATTATACCACACAAACAACTTACCTCTCTTCGCATGTTCCTCAAAATTACCCAAACAAATTTTTTTTAGAAACTATAGAAGCACAAATCGTACCCAAAATCCATCAAAGGTTTTGATTAATAATTGTTCAAATTGTGAACATTGTAAACTAAAAAAAGTGGGGTCGAAGTGAACTATCAAAAATTAATGAAGTCGTATGATTATATGACTAAATATGGAACTACATGAGTATAACATATAACCATTAAAACGGTTTCAAATCAGTTAAGATGACAATCCACTGAGCCATTAGAACAGTCAAATACTCAGATAAAACATAGCATTTAAACAAACCAAGATCAAGCGATAATACAATAAATAATAAAAACCAATTTACTGAATATCCCAAAAAAACGTCAACTTACTGGCGTGGGTGGCAAGAGACGACGACGGTGACGGTAGCTGCGACTGCGACATAGGGAATTTTCTAGAAACCCTAGATTGAAAAATTGTAGCGAAAATCCATTAATTTCAAATGACCTGCATGGGAGACAACGTAGGAGGTTGATTTGGTGGCAAGCGGCGTACGTCGACGGCGAGGTTAGCGTGGGGCTGCGACTGAGTGGAGTTCGGTGGAATTTGGAAGGGGAAGAGTTAGTGGGGTATTGTGTGTGGGTGGGGGAGGGGTAAGGATTTGGGAGAGGAAGAGTCGGGTTTTTTTTCTTTTCTTTTTGTTTCTTTTGTTTTGTTAATTTAAATGCGTGTTAAGGTAGATGTGTATTCCTATGTGTGCTCTCCTTTCTCTATTTCAAAATAGAGAACTCGTTCTCTATTTTGAAATAGAGAAAGGAGAGAGAGGATATGTCTATTTGCTTAAGATATAGTATAATAATAGGGAAATTTAACCTACATTGAGATTACGACTCACAAGTTTCGCGACATTAGGAGTGCCACCACTATAATTAATCTCGTTTTCATGATCAGCACCAATAAACATTCATAATCCAAGGGATATATTTGAACTATGATTGACTATGAAATACAGGGCTGGCCCTGAGTGAATGAGACCCGAGGAGAACTCCTGAAATATGCTTTCACATAGAATTTATTTTTTTTTATAAAAAAAATTGGTAAGAAAATTCTTTCGGAATTTTTTTTACTGCAATTCTTAAAAACTGATATATATAAAGAAATATATAAAGATTTAAGGATTTGAGGAAAAGTCTCCATACAAACTCATGTCCAACTAAAATAAGCCAGCTCAAGTACTAATTTAAAATATAAAAGCCAAATAAATAAAAATATTACGCTCAGAATACGTATATATAAATGGAAGCAAAAAAAAACTTTTGGGGGTCCAAAAAATGCGCAAAATTCGGAGGTCCGAGGCGGCCGCCACCATGGACTCCACTAGGGGGCTGACCCTGATCGAATATATAAATAAATATAGGACAAAGGTTACGAAATCACCTTAACTTTCTCTGTTTAATTACGAAACATCCTTAAGTTTAATTTCGATCAAATTACTTACCCGACTAACATCATAACATATTTTAATGTTTTCTTTGGTACTTGAAGTTACCATTATGCCTTTTACGGTTAATAGGACATGTTCTATTTCATAAAAAAAGAATTTTTTTTTCTACACACTCTCAGGGCAGGCCCTAGGATTTTGGAGGCCTGAAGCAAACTCTAAAAAAGGGCCCCCACATATAACTCCCCCCCCCCCCCCCCCCCCCCCCCCCACCAAAAAAAAAATTTGATTCATCTATTAGAATTTTTTTCACATATACCCCACATATACACATTTTCAATTTTTTTTTCTTCTGAAAACGGGGGCCACCTTTTATTAAAAAAAATAAATAAAAATCGATTCATGTATTAGAATTTTTTTCACATATACCTCACATATACACATTTTCAAATTTTTTCTTTCTTTTTTTCTAAAAACGGGGGCTCCCTTTTTTGTTTTTGATTTGAAAGCTTGATGCAAATGTTTCATATGCATCAAGGGTGGGCCAGCCCTGCATACTCTGCTTGTCAATAAATAATTTTGGAATATTTTAGGAGAAGATGTTTTGGAATATTTTATGAGAAGATGGTGATTGAGGTGGGGGCTGCTGGTGGGAGTTATTTATTTATTTATTTATTTTATTGATAATAATTATGAAGGGTATAATGATAATTTAAGGTACCAAAGAAAGTGTTCAAATATGTTATGACGAGTCAATCAAGGGTGATTTGATCGAAAATAAACTTGAGGGAGATTTCGTAACTAAACATGTAAGCTTAAGGGGTTTGATGACTTTTGCCCAAATAACATAAGGATAATGCTACACGCCTACACCTACTATAAAATCTATTACATTTCTTTTATTAGCTTAGATGGCACACTACTACTGAATAATTCTATCATGTCTATTCTATAATAACCTCTACTAATAATGTACCACATAATATATATAATGAAACACTTAATTATATATTTACATTTAGCACATTGCTTAATATTTACCAAGTTCGTGTATCTGATCAGACTCTTATTTTTTACAACAACAATAACAACAACAAAGCATATTTTTCAATTAGTTAGGATCGGCTGCATAAATCCTGATTTTTTAATTTTGCTCAGTTTAGCACAATATCCTTTGTAAGTCTACAAGCTATCATATCAGACACTTCTTTCTTACGTTGTAATATTTGTCTATCCATTTATATCTTTTTGTACACAGGATTCAGGTCATTTTTATCAATCAGTTGATGAAGATTTGAAAAACTGGGCACTTTAGTGAAATAGATGGATACGTTAAGTTATGAATTTTTGTTACGTGGTCCTGTTTAATCAGAAGGCAAGGATATGATATACTGAATTATCTATAACTAGTAATTTGCATATGCAATACACATTTTTTTTATTCTTCTCAAGTTCTTATTATCATAAATTAACCCTATTAGGTACAATTTATATTTGATCAAAATTGAGGGATTTAATCTGCATGTGTAATGCATGTTCTTTTTCTTAAATTGAGGAATTTAATTTCTACGGATGATGCACGTAAGTTGAATTGTCTATAAATTACACAATACCAAATCTCCTATTATAATATTAGATATTAGAGATATACTAAGAGCATCCACAATGGTTTCTTATATTTCTTGACAAAATGGCAAAATGAGAATTGAAAAAAGAGAAATTACTACACTGGTTCGTTTCTCATATTTTGAGAAAGAATTATTTTTTTTTATCGGACGGAACATGTTGTTCCATCCATATTCCGTCTGAGAGGTATTTATGTAATTTTTAGTAAAATTAAAATAATGTTAGTTATTAATTAGTCATTAGTTAATTAATTGATTATTAAAATAATACTAAATCTTTATTAAATCCTTCCTAAAAGGGATAATTGGCTAAGTAATGGGTTAAATCTTTGAGAGTGACAGCTCCTATCTTCAAACGGCACATGTTGTCCCGTTTCTCAAATTTTTGAAATCGGACGTGACAGCATGTCCAATTTGATCCATTTTTATTTTTATTTTTCATTTTTTATATTTTTTCGACGGAACAACATGTTCCGTCCGATACTTAAAAAGAAAAGAAAAAAAATTCGGGACGAAATAACTTGTTTCGTCCGATGCTATTAAAAATATATATATAGAGATGGAACAACATGTATTTTGAGAAATAGCAAATTATTTCTCATATATGAAAAATGATTGTAACAAAATTCTCAAAAAATGAAAAATTAGCAAACTGCTGTAGACATCTTTTTGCCCAAAAAAATGGCAAAATGGCAAAAGTAAGAAACCGTTGTGGATGCTCTACGACTTACAAATTATCATTTGGTAAAATGATATCAGTCCAAATATCTTTAAGCATTACAAGAACAATTCCAACTAAAAATTGTGGCATAGTTTGCTCATCATCCAAAGTTTGACTTTCACCATACATAGGGCGATAAGGTTTTTTATTTTATTTTATTTTATTTTTCTTTTAAACTTATTTATTTATACCAGGAATCAATCTTTCGCTCATTATCGCAGTAGATATGCAATATTTTACCCTTCTTACTTTAATAGAAGTATTTCAAAAGTCCGAAAGAAATGCAGAGCATTTGGTCTAGTGGTATGATTCTTGCTTTATGTCACCGGAGGTAGCCTTTTTCTTTTTAAGACCGGAGAAGAGTCGAATCACATTACGATTTGTGCTTTTGTTATCATGCTATATTGTGTCTTTACTCTTCAAAGATGAAACACCTAGAATAGAGTGAGTGAGCCCCCCTTAACGAATTGAGCTGTAGCAAGTAGTGCTTTGAGAAGCCACAGTTGAGTGACTAACATCACAAAACAAAAGGGAGAGAGGGAGGGATCATTTTTGTGTAACATTATTGTCCTAATTCAGAAGAATTGTAATGTTTCACCTACCAGTGTGCAGGTGGGCATATAAGTTTGCGTCGCATAATTATAAACAAAACAAAGACATCGCAGGCTTTAAATGTGCCCAATAAGAGGTTGATCCGTTGATGGACTCTTCTCTGTCTCTCTCTTTCACTCTTGTCTCGACTTATTTGCTTGCTAGCTGCTGCCGCGAACTTTTCCTATACAGCTTTTGGAGTGCATGCAAGGAAGCTTCTAATTGGGCTGTCAGCACCACCCGTCATTATTCCAAAAGATCACATTGGGTTGTCAACACCAGCCTTGTTATTGTGGATAAGACCGAAGAAAATATAATTACCTACAAAAACAAAAACAAAAACAAAAAATTTAGTTTACCGGGCTAGGAGTATACGTGTATTAGCACTGCCCTAAAAAACTTTTGTTGATAACGTGCAGCGCTCCAATAAAGGTACAAAACTCTTGTCCACTATATATATATACTAGTATTTAACACGTGCAATGCACGTTATAATTAATATATAGTTTTTAAAGTAATATAATTGTAGCGCCCTGAATTTTCAATATGATATCTCAGAAATACATGGCACAATTCTTAGCATCAACCTCAATTGTAATAGTAAATATAGGCAGAACACAGAAAAATTTTCAACTTCTATTACATTAATTTTTTACAAGACACAGCGGAAAAACAAACACCTTGAATTACAATCTTTTCTTTTATAACACTTCTTTTACAATGCCTTGATAACCGTAGACATGTAAATACATTCCCATTGTGTTGTAATGGAGCTCCTATTGTGTTGCAATGGAACTCCTACCTAACCACCCCTGCTTCTTCCCCTTCCCTCCTCATCTGAACCTCGCCGCCGACGCCCTTCTTCACCCTACTCTCCTCTAAAACGCCCTCTACAAAACCCCTCCCCTCAGCCACCACCACAAAGCAAACAAACTCTCCCCCTACAGTTGATCTTTCTCTCCCATGCTTTCGGAGCTCGAACTCAGTGGGTGCGGGCCTAACGAGAGGGCCCGTCACCCACCCGCACACCTACTGAAACAACAACCCTGCCACCCCCTCAGCAGCCCTCTCCGCCACCCTCAACCGTCAACACAATGCTCAACCCTACTCCTATTCCCACTGCCTTGGCTCCCCCCACAGCACCACCGCTACCCACTCTACACCTGAACCCCTCCCCTGAAAAGAGGGTAGCTCAGGGGCTCAGACGAGCTCACTCCCTGATGCGTGCACACTAAAGTGCGCATCAGCATCGTGAGGGAAGGAGTTATAGTCATCATCGCCATGAAAAGGAGTCTCACAAGGGTTATAGTCATCATTGCCGAGAAGAGGAGACCTACGGGGGACGGGCCCAAAGATGGGGTCCTCCTACCGGCCACAATGGGCGTAAGAACCCCCCTCCCCCCCCTCAGGCCAGCGTCACCCCCACAGTTTGGGTCACCACCAGAGGGGTTACGTCCATGACCCACGTCAGCAGTACCATCCTCCAATCCAGTACAAACCTCAGTACCAATACAAATATTCAGAGTCACACTCCAAGGTTGCAGAATCTTCCCACCACCACAACAGCCACAGGGCTCACCAAGAACCTCTATAAATCTCTCTGACCAAGCCCTCCCACCATCACTCCATTCTACTACCCTAGAAGGACTCTAATCCAAAGCTTAAATCCTGCATCGAGCGAGCCCATGAGGGGGCTCCGCAAGATGGGATTACAGCGGAGGAGTACTCTGGAGGTGGGGAACGGGAGGAACAGTGGGTTCAAGTGACTGGAAGAAGAAACAAGAGATAAAGTATTTCTCCCAACCTTCAAATCGAACACCTCCAACACAAAAAGAAACAAAGGAAGGGGAGACGTAAGCCTGTACTGTGCTTCAACTGTGGCGACTTGGTCCATTACAGGAGCGAATGCACGAAAGAAGTTCGTTGTCTCAAATGTATGAAGTGGGGGCACCTCTCATACGTTTGTACCAATGTGGTTGAGACCCACAATGATGACGAATGCCCGGTGAGCCGAGGCAGGTCTCCCAATAACCCTACTTTGATTCGGCTTGCAAAGAGTTTAGACATGATCAAGAACGAAGAGAGATGGCTTCATCAATGGTGTGCAATCACCAGAGTTAGATCAGGGAGCCCATCGGAGGTGCATCTCCTTCAAGCTCTTAATGATAAGTGGCCAATGAGAGCCCATAGAGACTGGGTCGCAAAGAAAATGTGTCACTTGTAATTCCTTGTTTCATTCCCGTCGCCAGAGAGGTGATTGAAGTTACTGGTATGGGGATTGTCGACTTTGGGCACTTCAGATTGGAATTCTTTGCTTGGACGCCTAGCTTCGGAGTGGAGCTCCCTCAAGGAGATAGGTACTAGATATGGATCCACAATGTTCCCATTCACTTTTGGAAGAGGGAAGCACTCCAAGAGATTGTCGCTGACTTTGGGTCCATCGAAGAGATAGACGAGAAGACTGTGCGCCGCTCAGAGATCGTCTCGGCAAGGATCCTCATAAGGAGTGCCGATATATCATTGATGCCCCATTTTGCCAAAGTATTCTCTTTCGAAGAATCATACCTCGTCCGGTTCGTGCTCGACAAGCGAACGGAACCAGAGATAGAGCAGTCGGCCATCATCTCCCCCACTCCTGCATCAGCGCTCAGAGACAACCGATCGTACAAGCAAGTGGTTTTGCCACAATATGACCTGACCATTGATGGGGCCCACGAAGTGGAAAAGGCTCACCGGGAGCTCATCAATGCGACGAAAGGGCAGGAGCAATGCCAAGGACACATGACGGAGGGATCAGCACCGGGGAGAGGCTCTCCTTACCATCAGATCCAATGATCCAATGATCCAATGGTCGAGAAAGAGACTTGACCATCAGATCCAATGATCCAAAACCATCAGGAACAACTAACTCAACAGATCCAACGGTGGATCTGCTCAAAATACCAGATTTGGAAGGTATCGTTGTTCAAAAAAGAACTCCGCAAAAGGAGGACCAAAGCAAAGCTCAAAGTGGCAGTCAACACATTGGAGTTGGTGGTGGAAAGGTCAGAGAGGACCAGAGAGCCGTTTCCCAAAGGGGCGAGAGTTGGTTGCTTTGGGTCGAGAGTCGAAAGGGGAGACTCCCATTTTGGGGAAGAAGACGAACATAGGAAGGCCCTCTGACAGAGTACCCGCCCAAAGTGAGAGAGATACTAGGGTTGGGGCTTTAGCTCTGGAAAAGGGGAAAACTCAAAGTGGTAAGGGAGTGGGTAATGGCAGCGAAGAAGAAGAGAGCTCAAAGAGGAAGGATCTGAAGGCGAAGTTGGGTGTAATGGGAGTAGTTGAATACAGCAACATTGAAATGGAAGGAAGTGCCGCCCTCATACGTGACGCCTCCCACTCAGAATGAGACGCGTGGCGAAGGTGACGGAACCGAAGCGTCGCACAGGCCACGTGTCCCACTGAAGACAGTGGGAGTCTCGGTTTTTGAGAAAGAGTTTCTGCTCCATCACGAAGGAGAGGATCCCTTAAATGCTTCTGCCAGTTTTAGGGAGTTACGGGGGGGGGGGGGGGGGGGGGGGTATTTATAAGAGTGTTAGTGGGCCCAAAGAGGGGCCCAAGCACAATGAGCTACGTCTATCGACGAGGAATGGGCCCATTGAGGGGTCCGCTACGGGAAGCCGCACTATTCTGGTAGAATTGTCATCAAATTGTGGGCTCATCGAGGGGTCCGTGACGAGAGAGACTATTTTACAACTGGAAATTCAATACGATGAAGACGATCGAGAAAGCAGGCTGAATCTTGAAGATGATTTTGTCTACTCTGAGGGAGAGTCAGAGGAATATGATTTTGATGTTGATTTCCGCGTCACCTCCCCTGAGTTTGTTCCGTCCACCTACCCAACTTCCTAGCAGGACACATGTTTCACTGTTCAGAAAGTGGCAAAGAGGACTAATGAGGAGTTCCTAGATGATTATCTGGAAATCGCGGCGGCCGCTAAATCCGCCAAGACTGGCGACGGAGGTAAGCGTTCCTTCCTTGCTTCAATTTTTAATTTCATGATGGATAAAGAAATTTTTAGTCTAGCCACTACTTGCGGTCTAGTGGTAGGCGATACAGATAGGAACGCGTTTCTCCTCAATAAGATTAGGGGGTGGGAATCCGATAGGGCTAACATTAACTTGCTCTCAAAACTCAAACCGAGTCACGATCCCGAGTCTAACAGTAGTTAATAGAAGCATTATTCTGGAACGTTAGAGGCCTCAGTAGGCGGGACAAGCGTGAAATAGTTAAGGAAGTCATAGCCAGGTCTAAGGCTAATATTGTTGGTCTTCAAGAGACCAAACTATCACACATGTCCAGACTTAATAGAGTACGTGGGGGGCACTCGAGTATCTGAATGGAGATTGACCTCTTCAGTTGGAGCATCTGGGGGCATCACTCTGGGCTTTAACCCCAACCTTTTTCACTGCCTCGATGAGCTCCATAGGCAATTTTCTTTGTCGGTTGTGCTAAAGCGTAAATCCGACGGGTGGACGCAGTCTATCACGGTAGTCTAGGGGCCGCATACTTCTACATCTAGAACGGCCTTTTGGGCAGAACTAAGAGCGATCCAAGCGCAATGGCCATACTCTTGGGTGGTGGGGGCGACTTTAACATCACCAGATTCGCCTCTGAACACAGAAGCAGAGGATCGAGTGCCCCAGATAGGGAAGCCTTTAATGAAGTCATTGCTGACCTGGATCTGGTGGACATCCCCATCTCTGATAGGCTCTTCACCTGGTCGAATATGCAAGCAATGCCCATTTTGGCCAAGTTGGACAGGATTCTGGTCTCACGAACTGGGAGACCAAATTCCCATTGACATTGGCTAAATCTCTCCCTAAACCAACTTCAGATCACGTACCTATTTTCTTATCTTCCGGGGAAGGCCATTCCAGAAGAACGTCAAAATTTCGGTTCGAGAATGCATGGTTAGAAATCCAGGGCTTCCACCATATGGTTAACGAGAGTTGGTCTCGCCCAACCAAGGGTCGGGAGGCGTCCGCTATCTGGTGTGAAAAACTTAGCAGACTCAGAGTCAAGCTCAGGAAATGGAACCGGACCCGATTTGTGCTTATTTGGAGAGCAAAAGTGTCGCTTCTGGAAGGTATTAAGGAACTCGAAAAGAATGAAGAGACTAGGGATCTACTGCAGGATGAGCGAAATCGACTGCTACAATACAGACAGGAAATTGACCAACTATATAGGATTGAGGAAATCAAATGGCAACAACGGTCCAGAATCTTGTGGCTCAAAGAGGGAGACGTGAATACTGCATTCTTCCACCGGGTTGCCAGTGTTAGACGTAGGTCTAACCTCATTCACTCGATCCACTCGGACTCTGGATTGGTTCAAGGCAACGTTGCTATCAAGATGGCTTTCCAGTCCCACTTCAAGTGCCTTCTTGGGCAAAAAACAAACTTCAGAATCCCTCTCCAACATGACTTCTGGCAAGACCATGCAGCTAATTTCGACCATAGTCTGCAATCCCTCGAAGCACCCTTCCCTGAGGAAGAGGTTTGGAAGGCGATCCAACAACTTGGAAAAGATAAAGCTCCAGGTCTAGATGGTTTTCTGATAATGTTTTATCAGATTTTCTGGGAGGAATTCAAAGGTGACTTGCTGAAGGTGTTCGCAAATTTCCACGATCATAAGCTCAAACTAGGGAGATTCAACTATGCGGAGGTTGTGCTGATTCCTAAGAAGGAGGATTCTCGACGAGTTGGAGATTTCCACCCCATTAGCCTCCTAAACTGCTCTGTAAAGATCATCACCAAGACTCTCGCTAACAGACTGGGAAAGTTCATGGATGGTCTCATTAGTCACGACCAGACGGGATTCATCAAAGGACGTTGTATACATGATAGTATAGCAACGGCTGAGGAGACTATCCATCAATGCCACACCTCGAACTCTAGGAGCTACCTCCTAAAACTAGATTTCGAGAAAGCCTATGACTCTATTGAATGAGACTATCTGTTGGAAGTACTTGCTGGAAGAGGTTTCAGGAACAGATGGATCAGATGGATTCATGCCTGTCTTACCATCAGCAGAACGGAGATTTTGGTAAATGGGGTATCAGGTCACCCTTTCTCTTACAAACGGGGGCTCAGACAAGGCGATCCGCTCTCACCCCTTCTCTTTACCATAGTGGCATACGTGCTTAGATCCATGATGGCTAAGTGCAGTACAGCAGGTTGGATCACACCAGTGGCTAAGGGGGCAATCTTCAAGGCTACTCTATTCTCCAATACGCAGACGACACTCTTCTATTTGGCAATGGCAACCTTGGGAAAACTACCGTATTCAAAGGAATTCTGTATTGCTTTGAAGCCTGGTCTGGCCTCAGGGTTAACTTCCACAAGAGTGCTCTCACCCCCGTTGCCCTGACCCCGGCAGAGGCTCTTAAACACGCTACAGCCCTAACTGCTCCACAGAGAGCTTCCCCATTCAATACCTTGGATTACCACTTAGACCCGGGAAGCTAAAAAAGGCAGATTGGATGCCCATTATCGACAAGGTCGAGAAACGGCTAACAGGCTGGAAAGGCAAAGCCCTATCCTTGGAAGGGAGAGTCACGCTTATTAACGTGGTACTCTCTAACCTCCCGACCTATTATCTCTCCTTCTTTAAAATGCCGCGATGGGTAATCCAAAGAATTGACCGGACTCGGAAATGCTTCTTATGGAAAGGGGCTGACCCGGACCGAGGAGGTTATCACCTCATTAGATGGGAGAAGGCATGTATGAAAAAGATACATGGAGGCCTAGGTATAATTGACCTGCGAGATATGAATCTGGCACTTCTGGGTAAATGGTGGTGGAAAGTGTTCCACCCTAATGGAGATGGGTGGCAGCAATTTGTCCAGGGATATATGCATGGGAATGAGATGAGAAATCTAGACTTCAGGATAGGCCCCCGGGTGTCCTGGTTCTGAAAAGGCATCACTAAGGCATACGAACCCTTCACTAGCCGCGTCAAGTCAGTTATCGGTAACGGAAGACTAACTAGGTTTTGGTGGGACAAGTGGTGTGCTGATCACATGCTCAGAATCCTGTTCCCCGATCTATATGAGCAGGCATCACAACCACATTGTACGGTGGCCGCAGCTTGGAAAAGAGGCACCTGGAATCCATCTTTCAAACAACCGCTTGACATAGGCTCCCACCTCAGACTTACGGAGCTTCAGGCCTACATCTCCAACATTGGTATTGGCTGCTCCCAGGGTCCAGACAAAAAAATTCTGGGGATTGGAGAAGAACGGCAAGTTCACAGTTCACTCCTTGTACAAGCACATCCATTTTAGGAGGTGTTCCCCAAAGTGGGCTACCGTCATTTTGAGGACGAAAGCTCTACTTAAAATCAAAGCCTTCTTATGGTTGGTACTGAATGATGCGATCTTGACTAGAGAAAACCTCGCTAAGCGATAACCGAATGTGGACTCTCAATGCGGATTCTGCCACGCCGCCCTCGAGACTAGAGACCATCTTTTTCTTCAGTTTCCTAGAAGTAAAGCAGTACTTGTAGAGGTACTCAGTGCCCTAGGGGCGACTCAATATCCTAGCACTTACGAGGACCTATGGGTAGGCCCAAAGTTCACAGCGGAGAGGGGGGCCATGAGAGAAGCATGGTATTTAGCTGTCGCCGCAATGACCTGGATTTTATGGCTAGACAGAAATAATCTTTACTTTCGTAGAACCTGCAATAGTATTTCTAACAATTTGACTCACATTATACATTTTATCTCGTTTTGGGCTAATGTGGCAGCAGCAGGTTCCAGGGAAAGGATTGCGAGCATTTTCCAGGTAGAGGAGTTTGATGATGAGGAGATCGAGATCGGGCCGACGATTGACTGACAGCCAGCACAACACGATCTACTAGGCTCATTGATACCCACCACCCCAGGGTTTGTTGGGGGGATCTGATGTATTGCCTTGCTGTTTCGCTATATTTATTTTGTCCAACCCCCCATGTTCGGTGTGGATGTTATGTACTTTTGTTCTGTTTTAGGTTTTTGTAGTAGGCTCAGTTTTCTGAGTATGTTTTATTAATATCTTATTAATGAAATAGGGTGGCCAGATTCCACCTTTTCTTTTAAAAAAACACTTCTTTTACAATTTGCATAAGCCACATTATCATTCTACCATATGCATCCAGATCCCAATGCTATAAGCACCTACCTGTAAAATATGAGGCTAGAGATAACCCTAATCCCCAAAACTACAGGGGTCAGCCATAACTGTGAGTGACTTCAAAGGAAATGCAACATAAATAAAGCATAAAGGATAAAGTCATAAACAACATGTATCAACAGTAAAAATAAATGAAATAAGAAATAACAATAAATAAAACATGAAAACATAAAGTGAAACTAGACTAAGTATCAATTGTAGGAAAAACTGAAAACAACATGCATAAAACCAAGTCAAGAAAACACAATGCTATATGCTGAATCTCTAATGCACACTTGTCGGATTCTATGAATTCCATATTACATAGGTCCTGTGCAAGTCCTTAACGTCCTCCACTTTATAGGGTTAAATCCCTCGTTAAGCAACTAATCCTACTATGGTGATGGAAACAAGATCCTGAATACTCCACGAATAGGCATCACAACCCACGATGTGTAAGCATCATGTAAGAATAGCTCAAAAACTGGAGAATCACCTCCCTGCCGTATACCCCACGAATAGGCTTGTAGGCCCTCTACGTGTAGATACACCAGGTATATCCCGTGAATAGGCCCACCGACCCTCAACACGTGAATGCACCCTGCATATTCCGTGAATAGGCCTGCAGACCCTCGACACGCGAACATACAAATATCTTCTCGAGACAGGACAACACACAAGTCGTGGAACGCATCCGTTGGACTTAAACTCAAGAGCATATACTTACGTTTTTTAAGTTCCATCATATCTCCACTAGTGCATGTCCTTAAGTTGGTTATTATATATATAAAAAATATACAAATCCCCCTTCTTTAGAGTTAGTGTATCTTACCGGACTTAATTCCACAACAACAATCCCAAGACCCCACTGGTCTAAATCCATAAAATCTCATATGCCTTCACAGAACTCCCACTCAACTCCTAGAGGTTCGCAACTCAACCATAAATACCAAAACTTTCAATAAAACTCACAAATCCATCATCAAAATGATCATATGAAGAAAACTTCTTAAATCAACACAAATCCAAATCTCTATAATTTACTCATAAAATTCCAGAATTCAAATAAAATATTAAATCCATTAAATAACAGAAAACCATATTTTTAAGTTGTAGAATATCACCAAAATATCAATTCCTTTGAAATCCACATATATCTCTTTTTATAAAGTCATAGGAAAGTAATTTAAATTCCATTACAACAAAAATATAACTCTTCGTAAAATACTGTAATCTGTAGCAAAACATCATTTAAAAAAGTAGATTAATAATCCACAATATCGAAGAACCAATCATTTAAAGAAAACGTCAAAAAAACTCAAGAAACCCATTAGTCAGAACAGTGACAGTCGACTGTCGAAATTGGACGGTCGACTGTCCTGCGAAAATTCGAACTCAAGAAAACGACAGTCGACTGTCGACTTCAGTTCAAAGACAAAGCAGTCGATTTTTATTGCAAACAAAATCCGAAATCAAATAACTCACAGTCGACTGTCGACTTCAGTTCGGTCGACTGTCAATTATAACAGGTTGCCGTTTTAAAATTATATGCATGTTTTAAACTGATACGTCGATAAATCTTTGTAAAATCAAAATTAAACTTCCTGAGATCATCATATACAACTTGCATAATATATAGGAGTTTATAAAACAAATCAAAATCACATCAAATCCATAAAAGAACAAGTTTCATCGAAATCTTCAAAACAGTGAATATAGATACTTATATGTGTATATGTGTGTGTTTTGCATCAGTTAAAGCATTAAAACTCATCAAATAGGATTAGTAAACTGTTTAGATTAGTCTCAGTATCAAAACGAATCAAATCCAATCGAAAACTCTCAAAACATCAACTCTTGACAATTCTTCAAATAGTATATATGAAAGTGTGTATATATATGTGTATATATGTGTAAACATCAGTTTAAACATCAAGAAAATAGTGATTATAAGTAGCATTTTGTTTAAAACAATCTCAGTATCGAAACAACTAAAGATCCAATCGAAAATATCATAAATTCACAAAAAAATCAACTTCAACTGAACACTTATCAGACCCGAAAATCAATTACTCAACCCAACTCTGAAACTTGATTCTTTTTAATCCAAAACTCTTCTTGTAATTTATTAAACTCATACACAATCTCTTACAACGGTTTACCCAGGAATATATGCAATCCTAATCATGTTATAGTCAAATTCTACTTATCAAAATTATCAAAACAGAGTGTGTATAT
This sequence comes from Hemerocallis citrina, assembly GCA_017893485.1. Classification (NCBI taxonomy): domain Eukaryota; kingdom Viridiplantae; phylum Streptophyta; class Magnoliopsida; order Asparagales; family Asphodelaceae; genus Hemerocallis; species Hemerocallis citrina. The sequence goes on along the minus strand of CM030361.1, from coordinate 17,834,740 downwards.
GCACACAGTGAAGAACCTTACTTTATTCACTTTTGTGTACTCTACATCATACAACTTGTTATATGCAATCAAATCAGCAAGAATATAATACAAAATAACATACCCATAATTTCTATTAGGTTCTTAACAATCTCAATTCACCAATTCGGGTTTTTAGTTATCAAGAGCATAGTTTCATGAAAAGATTCAATTTTTTATTCATATACTCATCAAAATTTATTATATCAACATACAATCCCTAACATTCTTTTTAATAGGCAATTCATCACATACAACATGTATAGAACAATACAAACAAATATATGTCACTCACCTTATTGAAGAATCAACCGAAGAAAAATAGAGAGAATAAGAAAATTCTCCCTTTCACAAGAAAACCAAGATCCTCACTTTGAAACTTCAAGAAAATAATAATAAAGAAATTCTTTTGTGTTGTGCAGCAAAGAGATGGCTGCATCTCACCTTATATAAGCCGGATATAGGTATCTAGGGTTTTTGAATAGATTTGCAAAATATCTCTTTTAAATATATCTTTACATATATAAATCCTTATACCTGAAAATTAATAAAATCAGCTTAATTGAGATTTAAAAACAAAAACAACTACTCTACTATCAGCTGACATTGCTTTGAAAATCCAGAAAACGAAATTGTACTTTTTGCCCTATAAGTGGTAATTTTGCAAAAAGACCATTCTTTATCAAAACTTGCAAAATAAACCAAATTTATTAAAACAAAAGATAAAATCTTTACCTCTGAGTTGACAAGGCATCATGCCCAGCCCAAAAATCTAAAAATCTGGAGTTTTCACTCCAAGTGGTAATTTTGCACAAAAGTCTTTTTTTTGTAATATTTGCAAATAGGTCAAATAATTATCAAAAAAATCTAGAAAGTTCACAAATAATAAATAATAATAATTAATGGGTTTTCCCAAAATAAATTTTGACTTTGAATTTCCGAAAAAAATATTTGCACGTGTTTTGCACGTGTAAAAAGATAAATTTCAGAAAAATATTTATTAAATCACAAAAAATCATTTTAATCCATTTATTAATCTTAAAGGCATTATTTAAAATCTGGGGTATTACAATAATATAGCACATGTTAATAAATACATATTTTAAAAAGTAATATAAAGAGTATATTGAGAGAGTTTGAGTTATACGTATAATGCACATAAATTGATAGATTTAAATAAAGTGTATAATGGGAGAGTTAGAGTTACACGTACAATGCTCGTAAAGTGGAAGATTTACAAATGAAACTAAGGCCTTTATATATATATATATATATATATATATATATATATATATATATATATATATATATATATATATATATATATATATATAATATCCCTTCCATTGCAAACGGGTCGTATGCAAACGGCTTCATTGGCTGTTGGATCAAGTTCATGTTGATCCAACGACCATGATCACTCCGACCCCATCACACCCTTTATCTCATTTAAGTGAAGAGGTTATTTGAGGATTTCACCCCAAATACCCCTTCCTATCCCCCCCCCTCTCTCTTTCTTTCTATCTCCGGGAACCAGCTAAACCCAAGCCTCCTCCTCCTCCCGACCGCCTTCTTCTTCTCAAGCAACTCCTCTCCCGAGCCTCCTCCTCCTCCTCCTGATCGCCGATGGCGCCTCGTTCTCATTCGAGAGTCCAATGACATTTCTGACACCCCTCTCCTCTTCAAGCTTCAATTCCACGCCTCCCCAATTGTGAAGCTCCATAAAAGAAAACCCTAACCTGCTCATCCTCCTCCTCAAATCTTCTAAACTCAATCATAAACTGGAAACCCTATTTCGCCGTTAAACTCCATACAAATCATCGACAAAATCTATGCCGTTAAACTCTACATTGTGCAAGGTAATCGAAAACCCTAGTTTTTTATAATTGTTAATCATTACTTGCTATTCATAATCAATAACGGCTTATGTATTTTTTTAATTTATTTTTTATGATGTGTAGTTATATAGATACAGTTGTTTGATGTATGTAGATGGTAGAATCCTACAAGTAATTGCAGTTGTTGTTATTTGATATTTTTAAAACCACAGAAATAACAACAAAAAATTACGAAACTTTGCGAGTATGTCGGTTTCACTACACACAAGCTAACACAACTTGTAGAATTGAGTTTCGACTCACGGTTTGCAAAATACGACAATGTAGGTCTGGTTTTTTGCTTTAATTTTTTTTCTTTTGAATTCTTTTACTTTTTTTCATTATTTTTAATTTGTAAATATTTATTTAATTTTACTATTTTGTTTCTAATACGTGATGCGATCATATGACTCCGATTTAGCGCTTTTTTTTCATACATGAGATGTAACTATCTTTGTACTAACCGTGTTTAGTGTTACCCCACAATGTGATCTGATGACTCTCCACTCTGAAGCGCACTAAATTTCTTGCCTAATTGCTTTCTTCTTGTTCAAATATATTATTATTTTTTGGAATTTTTGTTTGGAATTGTGAGATGTATAAAACTTATCTTCCTTCATCTGTATACAGCCTAGGTTATTAATAACAATGATTCTATCAAAATGATTGTGAGATGCAAATTACATTTGATTCTATCAAAATGACTAAAAGATATTCATAATTCACGACCTAAAGTCATTATAACAATGATTAGTTTTATCATCATGACCTTTTGTTAATCTAGAGCATGATGATATATGAATGTTGAGGTTCCGTTATTATAAATAGTGAGCAAAAACATTGAAAACCACACAAATGACCAAAAAAGTTATGAAACTTTACAATTTGGTCGGATTCACCACACACAAGCTAACGCAACTTGTAGAAGTGAGTTTGGACTCACGGTTTGCAAGATATGGCCATGTATCACTTTATTTTTATTATTATTTGTATGCAATCAATACATTGCTGTATCTTGCAAACCGTGAGTCAAAACTCACTTCTATAATTTATGTTAGCTTGTGTATTGTGAAGTCGACTTACTCGCAAAGTTTTATCATTTTTGGCACCTTCCATTGCAAAATTATAGATATAGTTGTAGTTGTTGTTGTTTGATATTTGTACAACCGCACAAACGACAAAAAAAAGTTACGATACTTTGCGAGTGGATCGGATTCACTACACACAGGCTAACGCAACTTATAGACATGAGTTTTGATTCACAGTTTGCCTTATACGGCAATATATCACTTTTTTTTGCTTGTATGCAAGTGATACATTATCGTATCTTGCAAACCATGAGTTGAAACTCATTTCTACGAGTTCCGTTTACTTGTGTGTGGTGAATCCAACCTACTCGCAAAGTTTCGTAATTTTTTGTTGTTGTTTGTGCATTTTTACAAATAAAAAAATAAAATAAAAAAACAACAACAACTGCATCTATAATTTTACAAATTGAGCGAACAACAACAACTACGTCTAGGATTCTACCATCTACAACTATCAAACAACTACATCTATATAACTACACATCACAAAAATAAATTAAAAAATATAAATAAGCTGTTATTGATTATGAATAGCAAATAAAGATTAACAATTATACCAAAGATGTTGTCGATGATGTGTACAAAGTTTAACAGCGAAATAGGGTTTCGAGTTTGTGATTGGGTTTCACTGATTGAAGCGGGTTAGGGTTTTTTGGGGGGGAGCTTCATGAACCAGGAGGCGTGGGATTGAAGCTTGTGGAGAGGGGTGTTAAAGATGTTGTCGGGTGGTCAACTGAAAGAGAGGCGCCATCGGCGGTCTGGCAGTCGGGAGGAGGAGGAGGAGGCTCGAGAGAGGAGTAGCTTGAGAAGGAGGGTGCGGTCGGGAGGAGGTGGAGGCACGGAGGAGGACGTGGAGGCTTGACTTTCGTTGGTTTCGGAAGATAGAGTGAAAGCGAGGGTGTGAAAGGGTATTTTGGGTGAAATCACCAAAATACCCTTCACTTAAGTGAGATAGAGGGTGTGATGGGCGGGATTGATCATGGTCATTTGATCAAGATGAACTTAATCCAAAGGCCATCGAAGCCGTTTGCACAAGACCCGTTTGCAATGAAAGGAGGCTTATATATATATATATATATATATATATATATATATATATATAAAATAGAAGTTTTGTTTGGAGAAGTAAGAAGATCATTCCTTTTCATCTTATTTTCTCTTCTCCTTTTATTTTCTATTCTCCCACTATCTCTCTTCCCCTTCTCGTATTTTCTCTTTTCATATTCTCATAAATAGGAGCTAGTATTCATAGGAGTCATTTGTTAACCCCTAATAATAAACCACTTAAAGATCCATAAAACCAAAGAATAATCATCTTATTTATAAAAGCATATAACCAAAAGTTTATGAGTCATAACTAGCTGTAACAACTAGTCAGATCATGACAAAATAAAGCTTGACTTGATCAAAATCAATATTAAATTATTTCATAATTATATTTTTCATAATATTTTCCAACAATCCCCCCCCCCCCCCTAAAAAAAGTAAATTTGAAAAATATTTATTTAGGAAAAAAAAGAATATATATAATTTGGTATAAAATTTGGCATATTCTTCATTTTTACATACATCAATGCAATTGTTGTTGGTAGCTACGGTTTGAACCTACACTTAGCAACATTTGTTGCAACCCGAGGAACCATAGTGGACTACGCCTGAAACTATGTTCATGAGTCAGATATTAACTAAAGTACACATAAGGCTTACATCATTGGGTCGCGGGTTGGAGCTTTATGGCCATGCTCACTACCGAAAAAAGTTCAAGATAGTTTCTAGGGAACAACCCCAATTCCTCGGCCTCATAGTTCATCTCATATAGGTAAGTCCTAAGACACTTGTGACTGTAAAAGGTTCCAGTGCAATTCACATACTGGGCTTATTAAAAGTTTAACTCATCCTAATCAAATCAGTTTTATGAGCATTGTATCACCATAGGAATGAGGTTGGACTAAGTGTACCTAGTATTAATCCAAAATAAATTTAGTGCTCTTACGAGATCATCAGTCAAGTTTGTTTCTATCCTCTAAACTTCTGTGGACGCATCCAGTCGATGAAGTTGGGTTGCTACTGTCGATGACCCTTTAATGGGCTTAACCACATTCCCCTAGATGATTAATCTAGGGCCCAACTCCTAAATAGATCATTCTAATTGGATTTTATGTAATCTGGGTGGCAAGTTTGGCGTATAGCCTTTCACTTTTAATTCTCACTCGTGAGATATAATTTCTTTATGTAGAGGCTTTTAAACTTTTACTCCCAACTTCCTGCATTTATAATCAAAACAATAATTCTTGAAAGCAAGTTAGTCACATAATCATGATGAAAAGGAAACATGTAAGTTTCAAAAAATGGTTTTCTCATATCATCCAAGAAATAAGATAATCACAAGAATATAGTTAAAGCAAAATTCTCCCATTGGATAATATATTTATACATGATGCAAATAGAGTTACAAAAACACCATTTTTAGTGACTATAATAAATAATTCAAGATATTTCAATTATACTTGAAACGTTTAGTATTCTTTCTTCACCATAAATCAAGATAACAAGGATATATGCTCAAAGAAGTATTTATGTATATTGATGTTATGACTCTGACTACAAATGTTTGCTTACAAAAATTTAAGCCATTCAATCTTGCCTCGCCAATTCTTTACCTTCTTTGTATCTGATCTATCTACTTTCATTGAGCAAACCATCATTTAAATTGATATGAGAATTTATTGAAAAGTAACATTGCAATTTATCCATCTCAATATAATAACTTTAAGATTTGAATATCGATATGAATTAAGCATATGCTGAATAACAAAATTAAGCTATACAGTAAGTACGTGAGAATCAGAATTATGCGATATCAAAATCTAAAATGCATATGAAATTAAGTTAGATACGACTAGCCAGATTTAAACCAAAAACTTCTTGCAATATCCTTGCACTCATTTATTATCTGTAGACTCTTTGTATTTCTCACATTATTAGATAAAACACTTAAACAATATGGGTAAGTGAAAATAATCAGCAATGGGTCTATATAATACTATAATGAAATAAGATGAATGAGAGAAATAGTCATCTACCACATGTGTAGAAGAAAACCACATCAATGATAGACTACATACACTAAATTATATATCAACATAAAAAAAGAGACTCACTAACACCTTAATGTGAGTATGCAATAACTCATATATGTATTCATCATATCATTAAAGAGATTGTAACTAAAATATTGATTAGCCAAAATTATAGCAATAAACATCAATATTTAAGTAACCACTAGTAACAATAAATTTTATTTAGTCAAATTGTATGAAAGTAAGTCAATGGACATATCATAAACAATAAACAATAATGACTAGTAAAATAAGAAAGTGGTAATAAATACATGATTATCACTAAATAAATAAAATTACTATGCTAATCACATATTTAATCAACACATTATTGTCATGATGCGAAATACCTTTGATATTTAATAATGTCCAGGTGCATGATATATAATTGGAAAAAAATAAAATAAAATTGTATTAGCAACATTTTCTAGAAATATACAAGGAATTATGATTTATATGCAAAAAAATTATATACATACAAAACAAGTATGTAATTCTCACTGTAAAGTTATAATTTCATAACTTTGAAAGTCACCAAAATTTATGACATTGTAGTCTAAAAAATCTAATAACTCTTGCACATGTCAAAAGGGTGTTTAGTATCAGATTATTAGTATACATAAATATATCATCAACCAGTTCAGAAACTTTCTAAGGACATGTGGAGGAAAACAAACTTTCTTTAAGACAAGTTAAGATATATCTTATTTCAGTAGGGAAAGTATTTGACTATAAATTACATTAAAACGACAAAGATGCACAATAAACATACAAGATAAAGAATTTCCATATAGGATAACTATTCATCTACTTTTGGCATGAAATTCTAGATATTATATCAATGTAAATTTCGACGACTAGTAATTGCAATGAAATTATCTTAATTCGAAAATAAAATGTGTTCATAAATATTCTAAAAATAATTTAATAATAAGCAAAAGATACAATGATTCAATTCGATAATTCTATATGTAGGTCGTCATATAAATTGAATAAGTTATTTAGAATATTGGATAATATTGAGGAAAATGCAATTACCTACAAAATATAAAATAGAATAACATAGTTCACTAACCTCAGAGTAGGCGTGTATTTGCACTGCCATAAAGGACTTATTACCGACCTCGTGCGGCGCTCCATAACAACTTTGAAGGAGAAGATCATTCTTGTTCATCTCATTTTCTCTTCTCCTTCTCTTATTTTCTAGCTTTCCATTCACGTAATTTCTATCTTCTCTTATTTTCTCTCTTCCCCTTATCTTATTTTATCTTTTCATCTTGTCATGAAAATGAGATAGTATTTATAAGAATCATTTATTAATCCCTAATAATAAACCACTTAAAGATCCATAGAATTAAATAATAACCATCTTATTTATAAGAGAAACTAGATTTGCCCGTGGGCACGTGCCTACGGTACGTCTTTGGAACGATACAACACACGAAAAGCCCTGTAAACAGTGAAACAACAATTATGTAGTTCAAGTTTGAATAGTATGACAATAATTAGTTGTAAATAAAAGTCCATGTTTCTATTAGTATATGTTGAAAAATAATTATAAGTGAGGGTGTAAAATCCAACTTCTTAGAACTTTAAGGATGGAAAATGATGAAATTTAACTGTTGAAAAGATATCTGCTATTTTCAATATAACATGTGCAATAAAAAACATAAAAATTCTGAAAATTTTACAAACCTGAAATCTTAAAATCTAAATTTGTAAGTAAATAAAGAAATGGGAGAGAGAGAAGGCGAGAGAGAAAGAGAAAAACATGAAAAATTGAAAAGAGAAGAGAGAGATAGTAATAAAGTAATGAGTTTTTTAGTTTTGGGGAAAAAAATTTAATTTTGAGGTTTGAAATTTTGGACGGAAAAATATGTTTTGTAAGAATCAATCTTGGTCATTGGTTTTAGGAGAGATTGAATGAGAGCCACTTAATAGCTTTCTTTGTAATTTATTATATAGATTAATCAAAAACATATGAGTCATAACTAGCTAATATAACAGCTAGTTTGACATCGATTAAATAAAGCTTGACTTGGTCAAAATTAATATTAAATTAATTCTTAATTATGTTTTATAAATTAACTTTTTTCCATAATATTTCCAAACAGTCATTATTCCTAAAAATAATTAAAAAAACACATATTGTTTCTAAAACTCTAAATGCACGTAATTACTATCCCGGTTCAGGGTGGTAATTCTTTTTGTTAGCAAGTAAGATGTTGCCTTAATCTTGTTTGCACGTTGATGGATGGGACTGGGTGAGTGTATATATAGCGACGACAAAGGGAAAAAGTGGCATTTTCCTAGAAGATAAAATTGTGATTAAAATATTATTTATATCAATGAGAAAAGCACAAAGAAATATTCATGTGGATTGCTATCTCTGATCTTTACTATTTTAATAGAAGAGTTGGGTTATAACAAACAAATCATAACTTTGTAACTATATAAATACGTATAATACACGTCTAAATTATATCCAACAGACATAAATATGTACCGCACGTGTAGCCCAAATCAAAACATTAAATATAAACTATTTTTTTCTTATTCGATATATATTCATTTAATTCGATAACTTTACTTTTTGTAGACGTGCATCGCACGTACATTATCTCTAATATTATAATGGGAGAAGGTCTTAGTGTCATTTGTCATTTTGTCATTCTACCAACATGTGCAACGCACGTACATAACTAATATAAAGGAGGGATCTGGTTCGAATCCTCCATACGTCAGAGTTTGTATTTTTATTTTTTGAAATTACTAAAATGTGCATCGCACGTGTAAATTACTAGTAATATTATAATTGGAGAGTTGGGTTGTCATTTGTCAATATACAAATCCGTGCATTGCACGTGTAACTCCAACTCTTTCATTAATTACAACAAAAATAAACAAATAAAAAAAATTCACCTATTTAAACCATGCAACGCATGTGCAAAACATTTTTATAATATTTTTTTTTATAACACCAAACATACACATATGTTGCATATACAATTCAAATTTTACTTATAAACACGTGCATTGCACGTACACATTATAGTTTTTCCTTCAAAAAAAATCCAATTACGTGTAACGCACGTTCAACTCTAAAACTATATATTAGCACGTAAATCACACGTGAAATCCTCAAATTCTTATCAAAACGTGTATTGCATGTAAAAAAAATACTAGTATCAAAAATGCTCCCCCACAATCTTTTTTACAAAATAATATTTGAGGTTATTATAGAACTAGATTTGCTCGTGGGCACGTGCCTACGGCACGTCTTCGGAACGATACAGCATATGAAAAGCCTTGTAAACAGTAAAACAACAATTATGTAGCTCAAGTTTGAATAGTATGACAATAATTAGTTATAAATAAAATTCTATATTTCCATTAGTATATGTTGAAAAATAATTATAAATGAGGATATAAAATCCAACTTTTTAGAACTTTGAGGGTGGAAAATGATGAAATTTAACTATTGAAGATAAATTTGCTATTTTCAACGTAACATGAACAATAAAAAAACATAAAAAATCTAAAAATTTATAAACCTGAAATCTGAAAATCTAAATTTCTGAGTAAATAGAGAGAGAGAGAGAGAGAGAGAGAGAGAAATAATTAAATAAATAAAGGAGTTGTTTTGGGAGGGGGGATTTGAATTTGAGTTTTGTCGGGGGGGGGGGGGGGGGGGAGAATTGTTGAAATGTAGTAAGTACTAATATGTATATTCTATTTTCTGATCTATATGAAACAGATTTTTCAAATCTCTCATCCCCCAATCTCCTTTCTTCTCGTCCAAGAATGTAATCCTTTTATATAGATGTATGCAGTAAAGAATAAAAAATATAACAATAATAAGAATCATTTTTTTCCCAAATCTGTTTTCTTCATGGTATCAGAGCCTAATCAGATCTAGGCCAAGTGAAGAAGAAGAAGAGGAGGCTGATCACCTCCATCTTGATCTGATCCCGTTGTTGATCCCGTCACCGATCATCGACTCCGATCCCGTCAGACCCCGTCGCTGTCACCGCTCTGCCCTCATCCATGATATCTGCCACCGAAACCCCCTGCTCCATCCTCTTCCGATCGTCAACAGCCACCCCGTCGACGCCCTACTCCAGTAAAGCCGCCCTCCTCAGTTGCAACCCCCTCATAATCCCGTCGATCGACCCCGCGCTGCCGCCCTCCTCGCTGCGTCGTCATCCTCTGGCGATCCGATCTCATCGCGCCGCCCTCTGGTTCTCCCCTCCTGTCAACCCAACACCCCAGATCGAAACCCTGTTGTTGCTCCTCCCTTCTCCGCTCAACCTCAGACCTCATCGTCGACCTCCTGTCGATGCCACCTCCCACCTCTGCTATGTTTTTGTGGGATATGCACAGAATAAGAAAGGATATCGGTGCTATCATCTACTAACTCAAATAATCTTTGTGATTATGGATGTTGTGTTCCATGAAAATGAGATGTATTTTTCTCCTTCGACTGAACTTCAGGGGAAGTACCGAAATAAAGTTCAGACTCTTGTGTATGATGAAGTAATTACCAGTCAGAACAAACAACTGGATACAAATAATGGCGAATACTTGAATGAAGACCTAGCCAGGGAGGAAGACCCTCATGAAGAAGATCGTCATGAAGAAGACCCTCTTGAGGAATTGCAATCAGTATCGAATTTCAGTGAGAGTGAACCGTCAGAACCCCAAAACCAATCGCCATCGTTGTCCGAAGTTCCTAAAAGAGAACTCCCGCACCGTACTAATAGAGATATTCCAAAACCCACTTATGAACCTGATCCCACTAGTAACGTCAAATATTCTATGAGTAATTATATATCCACCCACTGCTTGTCGAAATCAAATAAGTCATTTGTGAATCGATTATCAGCTGTATTTATTCCTAACAGTGTGCAGGAAGCCTTAGCCGATCCAAGGTGGAAAGCAGCTATGGATGAGGAGATGAAGTCCTTGAAAAAGAATGAGACTTGGGAGATAGTCGAGCTGCTAGTAGGGAAAAAGCCAGTAGGATGCTGATGGATTTATACTGTGAAATATAAGTCGGATGGTTCGATAGAGCGATACAAGGCAATGTTGGTTGCCAAAAGGTACATTCAAATGTATGGAATTGATTATGGCGAAACATTTGCACCCGTGGCAAAGTTCAACACTGTTCGAGTTTTACTGTCACTTGCTGCAAATCTTGACTGGTCGTTGGAGCAATTTGATATGAAGAATGCATTTCTGCATGGGGAATTGACAGAAGAGGTTTATATGGATCTACCACCAAGATCAAATAGACCAGTCCAACACAGTAATAAAGTGTGTCGGTTGAGGAAGACGTTATATGGTCTCAAATAGTCGCCAAGAGCTTGGTTTGGGAGGTTTACAAAATCAATGAGGACATTCGGATATTATCAGAGTAATTCAGATCATACCCTATTCCTGAAAAGGAAAGAAGGTAAGATTACTGCTCTCATTACATATGTGGATGACATGATAGTAACTGGGAATGATCCTGAGGAGAGAATGGCATTGAAGAGTTACTTGTCACAAGAATTTGAAATGAAGGATTTTGGCTCTTTGAGATATTTCTTTGGTATTGAAGTTTCTTGCTCAAGAAATGGTATATTTCTATCTCAAAGAAAGTATGCTCTCGATTTATTGAAGGAAACTAGAATGTCTGCCTGTCAGTCGATTGGTACATCGTTAGAAGAATGACTGAAACTTTACAACGAATCTGATCATGTGCCTTGTGATAAGGAAAGATATCAGAAATTGGTTGGACGACTGATGTGTCTTGCGCATACACAACCAGATTTATCATATGCTTTAAGTGTGGTAAGTCAGTTTATGCATGCATCTCAGGAACACCACATGAATACAGTGATGATAATTCTGAGATATATTAAGTCTGCTCCAGAAAAGGAGGTCCTATTTGTGAAATATGGTCACTTGAAGGTTGAGGCATATACTGATGCTGATTGGGCAGGATCTATAAATGATAGGTGTTCCACTTCAGGATATTTCACATTTGTTGGAGGAAATCTAGTTACATGGAGAAGTAAGAAGCAAAATGTTGTTGCACGCTCTAGTGCATAAGTTGAGTATTGCGGAGTAGCTCTATGTATAGCGGAAGCTTTATGGCTGAAACTCTTGTTGCACGACTTAGGCTGTGGTCCGAATGAACCTATGAAGGTGTATTGTGACAGTCAAGCAGCATGTGATATTGCCGCCAATCCAGTTCAACATGATAGAACGAAACATGTAGAGGTGGATAGATTCTTCATCAAGGAGAAATTGGATGAGAAAGTCATTGAGATATCTAAAGTGAAGTCAGAAAATCAGCTCGCAGATATCCTGACCAAGGCAGTTTCGAGTCGGCTCTTCTTGAAATTTGTTGACAAGTTGGGCATGATCAATATCTATGCACCAACTTGAGGAGGAGTATTGAAATGTAGCAAGTACTAATATGTATATTCTGTTTTCTGATCTATAGAAAATAGATTCCCCAAATCTCTCTTCCCCCGATCTTCTCCCAATCTCCTTTCTTCTCATCCAAGAATGTAATCCTCATATATAGATGTATACAGTAAAGAATAAAAAATATAACAATAATAAGAATCATTTTTCCTCCAAATCTGTTTTCTTCAGGAATGTGTTTTGTGATATTAGATCTGCGCCTTTGATTTTAGAGGAATTGAAGGAGAGACACTTGATAGCTTTATTAGTGTTTTATTATGTAGATATAGATAATAGAAACCTCCAATAATATTGTGTGATCTAAAATTATAAACACATAAAAAAAATTATATAAACGGTTGTGGGGGTAGCATTATTGTAGCTATATATCAAAGGTATCAGGAAAGGTAAGGACTTTCATTAATTAAGTGCATAATGTGAGTCATGCATGAGACATTTAGCATGATTCATTATACGTACATCTCTAGGGGATCAGGAAAGCTAAGGACTTTCACTAATTAAGTGCATAATGTGATTCATGTGACATTTAATTAGCATGATTAATTATACATCTCAAACATTCAGTTCCATCAACATCGATCATAACTAATTTGATATCAATTAGACTAATGCATGATTTCAAACACTAGCTTATCCTCTTCTATAGTATATAAGTTAAAAGCTATGTGAGTCAAAATGTCCAATATGCATGTTACAGGTACAATATACTTTTACTAGTTATTGACACTGATCATCGTGATTAACTCATTATTGTAATAGTACTGCATGAGTATCATGTGTGTTCGCACTTAGCATTGGTATCGGGTCGGATTCTTCACTATTCAGATCCGGATCCGGATCCAACCCGGTCCCCTACGGGTCCAAAAATTGGATCCGGATCCGGATCCGAACCCGTGAGGACCGGATCCGGATCCTATTAAAATATTCCTATCCGTTCGGATAGGAACGATAGTGTGAGCGGCGAGAGGGGGATTTAGAATAGAATAGAGAAAAAAAAAATGCATGAGTTTTGAGTTTGGAAGAAGAATATTTAGAATTGAAGAGGAATGAGGGAAGGGATGAGGATAGAATATTTATTTTTATGTTAATTATTTGAATTTTTTTAACGGGTCGATTCCGGTCCAATGCCGGATCCTGGTCGGATCCGAATTTCGGGTATTTATACCAGTGCTATTCGCACTTTGCTAATAAGTAAACAGTATTGTAAAACAAACCCTAAACTATTAAGATTTTGGTAATAATCTAATTTACTATTTTTTATTTTTTATTTTACGTGAATTAGATTGTCGTCTAAAATTATGCACTTTATATTTTTTGATTTGTGGAAAAAAAATGTCTTTGCAAGTTTGTGGCAGCTGCGGCCTTGTTTAAAGATTTAAAAAAAGGAACTCAGTTAACTGGAGTATGTCATTTAGACTTAACGATCTCCAGTAAGATAGAAAAACCTGTTGCACTTAATAATGCAAATGTTGAATTGATTAAGATGATGAATAGGGAAAGCCTTACATTACCTAACTCTCAATTCATCTCTACAAAGTTCTTTTCAACTTTAATCAATAACAACGATGCCGCATTTTTGGTAGCTAGCTTTTTTATTCCAATTTTAAGGAGGGATTGTTGCTGTTGGATGTTAAATTGTATACCAGTAGAAAAAGAAAAATTCAAACTTGGACCATCTATTAAAAGTTTAAAACCATCGTTATAACCATCGTTATGGAGGACCAATTGTATACCACTATCCATCTATTAAAACCATCGTTATGGAGGACCAATATTGGACTATATACATATTTTCGTGTGATAGCTCTTAGAGACATAGAAAATATTGGATACTATTATGGTAGGATTTTCTGCTGAGTTTTGCGACACGATTACTATGAACAAGCCACCAAAAAATTAATAGATCAAATCAAATAAATCACATATTTTTTTCCTGGTTTGGCTATATCTAATTCAGAAGATAAATAACCGATATATTATTCAGCTAGAGAAGATACAAGTATTAGAACCACTCTCGCCACGATCTTATATTTTGTCTCAAAACTCACCAGAAGATACTTGTTGTTTACAATGGAACACTCTCAAACTCTCATGTAAAATACTTTCACTCTTTGCTCTTACCTCTCAAAAGAGGCAATTATAATGTATATATAGAGATATAGAAAAACCCTAGTTTGTTATATTAATACAATAACCATCCGATGTATTATGGAGAGACAACCATCAATAAGAGTCGTATGATCTAACTTGGAGAAGAACTGAGCTTTAATCATATTACCAAACTCGATATGCATATGTTACTACTGCCCAGATGCAGTTGACGGCTCTCAAGGGCAGTCCACTACAATGACTCGACTAAAGTCAGAGAGCCACAACAGTCGACTGGTCCTTGTGGACAATCTACTGTCCTACTGTGCTGCTCTTCCTGTCATCTGCCGCCGCTCTTCCCATCTACATCTAACATTGCATCGAACCTCTTCTGCTTCACCCATATTCTCTTCTTATTTGTTCTAGTATGCAAAACATAAATTCAACATATATATATTCTAGTTCATAATTCACCTAACTCTCCATCATCATCATCATCATCATCATCATCATCATCATCATCATCGGCGGCTACGATCTTCAATTTGTCCTCTCTACTATGTATTTGATTTGATAACTTATCGACATGTAGTCTTTCATTAATTATGGACTTTGGTGAATTTTCATTGTTTAGGAAGAAATTTTGGGCGAGGCATTATGAAGAATTCGACAAACGTGTGCAGAGTTGGAGTAAGGTCTCTTCGATTGCTTTGCATTGAATCGACATAACATGCATGTTGAACTGGAGTTGTCAAACTTGTTCGTTGGCATAAAAATGGAAACAAAGAAAAGAGGAAGAAAACCAGATTCTGTTTCACCCGACTGAAGATTAATGAAAATGATATAAAGATGTACATGCGCATAATTTTGCCCGAAATCGGACAAATACCGCATTTCATAAGTTAGTTCATTTCATTCGGCCAAAATTGACAATTCTAATCTAATAGTGGGACGGATGAATCATTTGTAACTACACAGGGGCGGAGCCACACCCAAGCCAGGGTGAGCGGCCGCTCCCCTGAGTTTGGACAGGCCTTTTGTATAGGTGTAGTTTTTTTTTTTTTTTTTTAAATGGAAGTCAATGCAGCGCTCTCCCTGAGCATGATTCACAAGTAAAGGTCCATACATTCGCTCCTCACACCATCCAACCCGCTCTCTCTTCTTCTGCTGCTCGCTTCTTCATTTAGTTCTTGCTATTTCGCATTCGCTGGATGGAAATCCTAGTTCCGCCACTGTAACTACATATAGGTGCCTCCCCTTCAAAGTTCCTGGCTCTTTGACTCGCATTGTCTTTTGGCTTAAGGCCAAACGGAGCATTCATTCCTTTCACCTGAATGCAAGAACATTTTGCCCGACAGCAGGTCATGTTGGACTCCCATCGTGTAAAGAAAATGTGCTTCTCTTTACAAGATGCACGCCTAACGCTATCGCTATCATATGGGCATCTTGAAAGGAATTAAAATATATATATATAGTAAGATATATACATGTACAAACCAGATCGTCCATGTCAACATTTTCCAAACACAAATCATGTCATTCATTGAATAGCTTAGAAACATGCTCAAAACCGAAAAAGAACATCAATAAGTAATTTTTTAATGTAATACTTAACCAAATGAACGTACATTTTATCCTTCCACGATTGTGCAATCTTCGAGACATCTAATTTAAATACAAGGGAGAAAGAAACGCCCTCTCTCTTCGTCTTCTACTTGCTTTTTAAACATGGCATATGTAATCTGCAGCATGAAATGTTTAGACGCGACAAAGCATAATAATTACTAGTAAAATGCACGTGCGATGCACGTTTTCATTAAAAAAATTATTTTTTTATTTTTCATAGAGTAAATAATAATACGTAATTTGTCAACGAACCCGAGACATCTGTTTACCTTCACAGTCGAGCTCCTCCCCTCACACAACCCGAGCTCCCTCCAAACCCAAGCTTGCTCACTGTCTTCATCCTGAAAATAATCAAAGTAACATTAGTTCAACACTATACGTTTCTTGCATTTACTTACATGTGAAGGTGCTTCTAGTAATCCGCACGTGCAATGCACGTTTTATTTAAAAACCCTAATTAATTAAAAACCCTGAATCCCTCTCTTACAACTCTCTCTCACCAACTCTTCACCTTTCTTCCTCTTCCATTTCGACTCCGTAGAAACCCAACGACAGCGGCCATCCCCCGCACTGCTCCTAGCACAACCCAACTTCGCCATCGGCGCCACCTCGTCCTCCTCGCACCGCCTGCAGTGCCTCCTCGTCACTCCGCCTTCCCTTCACCTTCCCCTGTCGTACTTCTGAACTCTCGTGACCTGAAAAGCAAACATGCACGAAGACAAAGAAAGTAAACGTATAGGAAACCTTTTAAAGTTGGTATAAAAAAAAATTGGACAAATTTGAGCTGGGTTTTGACCTGCATTCGTCTATGTTGTTTCACCTCACCGGCGCAAGCAATCTCATCTAATTTCAACAACTCATTCATCAGAAGCTCCGTCAAACTCAACAAATCACTGTCAGCAACTTTCTTTAACCATAGATGCAATTGATTCAAGCTTAGAAACCTTTTAAAAAAATCTCCAAAATCAATATATTTACTACAATTTAAAACACTAAGAACTAACTAAGTTATAAATAACTGATTAAAACCTTGGAAGCCATCTTATCAACTTGATGAGTGATCTTCGACTCGTCGTCGGTGGCAGGTGGGGGTTTCGGGTTGATGAGGATGGGGGAGCGGATTCGGGTTGCTCCCCATAATCAAACATAAATCCTCAAACTCCTCATATCAAACATAAATCCTCGTGATCTATTAACAAACACATCCATCGATTCCAACCACATTACTCAAAGAACAAAACCTAATTAATTTTTATTAACAAACTGATCAAAGTGAAATGCCCTTCAATTATGCATCACAGCAACCTCGATTTGCTGAAATGACAAACTCATACCTGAATCTCTTTGAGAAACTCGACGCGCTTCCAAATCTTGGGAAAGTTAATCTTCGACTCGGATAGTGGGTGAGGATGGGGGAGCGGATTCGGGTTGCGGGTTGCGTTTCTGGACCAGCATACTCAAAGAACAAAACCTCATCAAATTTTTATTAACAAACTGATCAAAGTGAAATGCCCTTCAATTATACATCACAGAAACCTCGATTTGCTGAAATGACAAACTCATACCTGAATCTCTTTGAGAAACTCGACGCGCTTCTGAATCTTGGGAAAGTTAATCTTCGACTCGGATAGTGGGTGAGGATGGGGGAGCGGATTCGGGTTGCGGGTTGCGTTTCTGGACCAGCATACTCAAAGAACAAAACTTAATCAAATTTTTATTAACAAACTGGTCAAAGTGAAATGCCCTTCAATTATACATCACAGAAACCTTGATTTGCTGAAATGACAAACTCATACCTGAATCTCTTTGAGAAACTCGATCGACGTGCTTCAAAATCTTGGGAAAGTTAATCTTCGACTCGGATAGTGGATGAGGATGGGGGAGCGGATTCGGGTTGCAGGTAGTGTTTCTGGACCAGCATACCGTACGGCCGGACCTCCAACTCGTCGCCGGTGGCAGGTGGGGGTTTCATTCTCATTCGCATCATTTTCTAATTGGGGGATTAAACGGGAATTTAGGTCTAATTAAAGGGTCTGAAAAAATAGAGAGGAGTCAGCATTTTAAGACCGAAATGGAAGATGAGGGAGAAAGGAAAAGAATAAGCGAATACTCGAAGAAGGGGGAGTGACTGAACATTTATTTATTTTTGTTAAAAATTAATTGATGGAGGGAGAGGAAGAGATGAATTTGATGGAGGGAGAGGAAGAGACTGTTTCAATTTTTGAGGGAACAGAATTGTAGACTTTAAATGTGAAGTGAAAATTACAGAATTAACCTTATATATTTTTTTAGCTTTTTATATATATAGGGGCATGATAGTAAAAAGCCATCAAAATAAGGCTTTGCTTAATAATAGTATAGATGTTAATATAGTTTTCACCCTATAAATAAACGAAAAAAGAATGTGAAAAATAGTTGTTTTTGAGCTAAGACATGAGTGGGATTTGAAAATAATGGGAAAAAAAATTATGGTTCGATGAATTTAGATATTGGAGCATGAGCGGGCTTTAGGTTGGGCCGCATCCATTTTACGCACATGGGTCGAAACTAATCTAGGGGTAATTTGCCAAAATAGAAACCGCCTAACAACCATGCATTGGTGGCCCGCTTATCGCGTGCGTGAAAACTAAGCCAGGGGGGCACAACTGTAATATAATATTAGCGTGAAAATTAAGCTAGGGTTATAACATTTATAAATAGGCCCACACATCAAATCAACAGAGAGCCCAATAACTAATAGATTGTAGATCCAAAGCCCTACCCAAAACAGTGATGGGCCGGCCCACTCCAGCTCCCCTTAATCCTTATCAAATCACTTCCTTCGTTTTGCGATTAACACAAATCAAAACGACAAAAAAACAATTAATTATTGCTGCTTAAATCAATATATTAAACAAACTATAGATTACTTGGGATCCAATCCAACTCTCCAAAACTGATCATTACCAAATCGAAGAAGCAAAAGGAAGACGACGACGATGGTGCTATCGCAGAAGCTGCACGAAGCGTTCAAAGGGACGGTGGAGCGGATCACGGGGCACCGCACCGTCTCCGCCTTCAAAGAGAAGGGCGTTCTCAGCGTCTCCGAGTTCGTCACCGCCGGCGACAACCTCGTCTCCAAATGCCCGACCTGGTCCTGGTAATAAACCCTAATTTCTCAATTTCTTGATTTTTCTTGTTGTTGTTGTTGTTGTTTATTTTGCCCTAATTTGTTTTGATCGATCGTTTTTGGTTTCTTGAATTTGTGAAGGGAAGCGGGGGAATCGAGCAAGAGGAAGTCGTATTTTCCGGCCGATAAGCAGTATCTGGTTACGAGGAACGGTAGGGAAACCCTAATTCTCCAAAGATTGCAACTTTTTTTTGCCTGCTTAGTTGAATGTAACTTAAATTTCGCTAAAGATTGCATCTTTTTTGGTATTTAGTTGGGGAAATTAGGGTGTAGGGATGGAATGTTTAGCAACGGTGCCTGTTGATCGTTGTTTTTAAGTCCAGGGTTAAGGAAATTGGTGTTCGAGGCAAATATAGTAATTAGTTTGGTATAGTTGGTAAATTTGATATTGGGACTGGATTTCTAGTTGCCTTCTGTTATTTTTTAATCGGAATTTACCCGTAAATTATGTTATCGAAAATCTTCTTCATTGAATTGCGATAGCTTGATGTTACATGACATTTTTGGAGTTAACCGTAGACCTATCGCAAATGTAGGAATCCTGGAATCATTTGATTTTACAATTAGAAGCTTCTTAGAACTAAAATATTCATGGTTTGTCTAGATTCTTTAATGGCGCTCTTAATTGTCAATGCGGACGATTCTGTTATGGACACTATTTGAAGGATTGCCATTTACTGAACCAAATGGGTGTTAAAAATGGAATTCTTTTTGTTGGAGAGAATCCTTTTCCGGTTCACTTTTTCAAAGTTACAGGGTATTGCATTTTTCGATTATCTTGCTGATTGCATTTTTGGTATCGCTTGTTTATCGTAGTGTTTTTGTATTCTCAGTTCCTTGTTTAAGGAGGGCAATTTCAGTAGAGGAAGAATACGAGGCTGCAGGAGGCGAAGTTCTTCTTGACGAAGATGATAATGATGATGGCTGGCTTGCTACACATGGAAGGCCGAAAGGTAATATATTTGTTATACTTTTCTTTGATACCATGAAAATGTATTTTTACTGAAATTTGTTCTTCTTTGACTTCCCAGATACAGCGCATAATGACATTGAAGAGAATTTGCCTTCCATGGAAACCTTAGAAATCAGCAAAGACAAAGCTATCAAATCTATTCCATCATATTTTGGTGGGGAAGAAGAGGATGATATACCTGACATGGCTGAGTATGAAGATTCAGAAAGTCTTGTCGAAACTGATCCAGTAAGTGGACGTCTGCTGTTTTTCTCTCCCCCTTAAAACTTATAATGCTTCTAATTAGATAAATTGGAGAGTGATTGCTAGTTGGAAAAGTCTTTCTTTATTTTGAGATATTCAAACTCATTGGAACAATGCATTTGGCCTTTGCTGATATGGTTGGGGTATTTTGGAATTGGATGTTCCGCTTTTGCTGTACTTCTCATACAGATGTTACAGGCTTTGTTTCGGAATACCCTTAGGATAGTACGGAATAATTTAGGTAAGAAGACTGGAGTTAAGGAGTAATTTAGGTAAGTGGAAAACAATCATATATTGGTCTTTTCTGCCGTTGTAGTTAACCAGTATTAGACATTTGTATATAAGACAATGAACAAGTGGAAGGAGGTGAATCCTTGAGAAGTAATTGTTTGTTTCATTTTCACAGGAAAACCTGAAAAGGCTATATATGTGATTATGTTTACGTGTATGATTATTGCATGCTGATCTTGATACCATTCAAAAAAGTATTAGTTGCATGCATATGGCTAATCAATGGTGGCATACCTATAATGGTAGCATACTAGCATGTAAACATAGCTAGTGGTACTTATTTCAAGAGAAGAACATTATTTGATATACCTGGAACTAGATAACTCAAAAGCACACATTTCCTTACAATGCATGGTATGATCCTTCTGCAAAAAGATATTTCATTTCTTTGTCTGCCGGGCAGAAAACATATATATGACGATTAAGAAACTTTATAAAAGGGAAGGAAGACTGTAATCCTATGGGAAATAGAGTGTGTTAGAAGTTTTATTTGTTTTATCCGATGTTTATTTGTCAACGACGAGAAACATATATGACGGTTAAGAGACACATATAAGCCAAGGGAAACCGTCACTGTGGAAAAATAGAGAACTATATAACTTTTATTTGTTTCTTGTTTTTGTTTTTTGTTTTTTTCCTCGTCTTCGTCTGCCTAAATTTGAACCCTCTGTGTTTTGAAGGTGAAAATAACCATTTAAACTGTCACCTACTTTAACTGTTTGATTGACATTATATTATACCTAAAAAATTAGTTTGCCTTGTTAACGGACAATAAGAAACTAGTTTCTTACATGATTTATTCGTTTGGTTCTTTCTATTTTCATTTGCCGTGTTGTGCGCCTACCTTCATTGATGCTTGATCTCTCATTTTCTTTGATTGGATGTTCTACTTTTTTTCAAGTACTGATGGGTTGGTGAGTATGGTAAAGTTGGTAGTGCTCAAATTCTGTCGCTTATTTCTTGGGCCCTCCTACGTTGTGAAATTTCTATTCAAGTCAATTATAGTAAGTGGAAGGAAACTTAGTGCATTATGTATCTACATAACGTTATACTTATTGGAAAATGTTGGTGAACCTGCCACTTATTTACTAGAAATACATAAATTTTATTAAGAATGGATTAATGGAAGCAGTTCACCTTGATTGAGATAGTAGTACATTCATAATTTCATATGTGATTAAATGTATGTATCCTCTAGTACATAATAGAGAGCTCGCAGATTATATATAAAGACCATATATCAGATGGTGTAATGATCTGTATTGTCCTTGCACCTATATTTTTGGAGCTGAATTAATAGTTCTGCATGCAACCTTCACGAGAGCTCTCATTCTGGTTTCTAATTTTGCATATAGTTATTAAGGTACCCTTGGCTTTTGCAACCGTTACTAACATTTTTCCCTGTTCGCGTTTTTTACTTAATGCAGGCAATCCTTCAGTCTACATATTTTGTTGCACAAGAGCCCGAGGATGACAACATACTTCGAACTCGAACATACGATGTTAGCATCACGTAAGTAATGATCTTAAAGGAAATTAGCTTGATTCTGGCAGAGAGTTATCATCATATCCTGCATGATTTTGTCTAGATATCTGTGTTTGTATGCACATGATAAGTTATATATTTACCTCCAAGACTTGCATACATATGTTTTTTTTTGTGTGTGTATATTCATAAGGAGACTTGTTTACTTCCATAAGAATTTGGAATCAATCCCTTCCTGTTCAAACCCGATGACATGTGCCATACTGCCATTTAAATTGCAAAATCCACGCTGTTTGTGCTGATCTTAACATTTAGAGTGTCTAGAAACAGAAAAATTGAAATCATCACAACATCTAGCTAAGGGACGACAAAATAACTAGCAGAAAGGAGCATGTTGTTTGAGTCAATGTCTTTGAGCATATAAACTGATAATCCAGAACTATTAAGCACAGGTGTTTGGGAACTTATGACATCAAGTATGCTTTTGATACGGATAATTGCAACAAAAAAAGGCTATACTAACCATCCTTTTCATGATCACTTGACAGATAAAACTTGGTAAATAGGGTTGAAACTCATGACCCTCATATTTTGTTTTTTGCCTTTTTGGCACTCTGATTGTTGTAGACCAATGTGGGTGGAGTGGTTTTCTGATGCATCGTTGGATTGTTTTTATTTGCCCTTCGTATCTCCTCACTATCTTTAGGATTTGCATGTAAAGTTGACATTTTGGTGTTGTTGAGGATAAATATACTGACTAGTGTTTGAACAAGTGAAGGGGAGCCCGACTATAGGGAGAGAAGGCCCAAGACTCCTTTTTCATAGCCGGTAACGGACCCATATATGAAGTATAAATTATTCTTTTCCGAGATATTTCCTATCACCACAGGCTTGCACCAAGGATCATCAACTTTAAATCCTTATCTAGTTGTATTAGCTATGGATGTTTACTCTGCATATTCAAGATGAGACCCTACGGTGCATGCACCAAGGACCATCAACTTTAAATCCTTATCTAGTTGTATTTGCTATGGATGTTTACTCTGCATATTCAAGATGAGACCCTACAGTGCATGGTGCATGGTG
Organism: Hemerocallis citrina; assembly: GCA_017893485.1. Taxonomy (NCBI): domain Eukaryota; kingdom Viridiplantae; phylum Streptophyta; class Magnoliopsida; order Asparagales; family Asphodelaceae; genus Hemerocallis; species Hemerocallis citrina. The sequence goes on along the minus strand of CM030361.1, from coordinate 17,811,199 downwards.
CATGTTGTTTGTGTGATATAGTTTTGATTGATGAGACTAGAAAAGACATAACTTCAAAATTAGAGAGATGGAAAGAATGATTAAAACTTGAGGGATTTAGGATTAGTAGGACTAAAATAAAGTATGTCTTGTATGTTTAGCAAAACTAGGAGAGATGACGAATGTGTGGATTGCATTAAGGACCAAGAATCACCTTGAGTCACCACTTTGATTATCTAGGATCGATCATTCATCAGATTGAGGAAATCATGGAGGATATTATGTGTAGAATTGAAGCGGGTTGGTTATAGTGGCAAAATGCATCGGGAGTATTATGCATCAAAGATACTTTTGAAATTGAAGGGAGGAATTTACTAGATAGCTCTACACCTAGTCATTCTTTTATGGATTAAGAGTGTTCAGCAATTAAGAAACAAGAGGTTCTAGAAATGAGGGTAGCTGAAGTGATTCTAAGGTGGATGAGTGAAAACACACGAAATACACATATCTGACTGCGGAAATCACTTGTATTACAAAGCCATTTATAAAGCCATGTTGTTGTCCAGCACATATGTAGCTGTATGGTTTTTGCATCTCCATAGATGCTTGCATTTTTTGACTGCAGACATATATCTTACTTGTATCGAACTTGCATCCTAGATATTAAGATATAATTTAAATTTTACACTCTTTTGACACCTCTTGCACAGTTATGATTTTGCTCGAACAGTTGTTTGATATTTGTTATACATGGAAACTACTTTTTTGTTGTTGGTGTTCCTTTCTTATGCGACTTATTTCTTAGACTTCTAGGATTTTTATCTTTTCATGTCCATTTATAATTGTGAATGAATTGTACTTAGCTCTTGATTTTATCTGTGTGAGAGTTGAACATATCTCTTTGTTAAAACTATATTTTCCCCTCTTCACTTTCTTCTGGTAATCGAGGAGGTTTTTTAGGATGCCTAGAATTAGGAGAAACCCTTCTTTTCATAGGTTTCTCAAACAAGAATTTGGCTGTAAAATACGAGAGGGCTGGTTTGCCATTGATTACAAACTGTAAGTTCCAGTTTATATTTTTCGTCGAGCCTTACACTCCATAGACGACACCATTTTCACTGGGAGGTTGCTGTTGATGATGAGATGATTGCATTTTAGGCAACTCAATAAAAACAATTGCACTGAATGGTTCTATCTACGTTCAACCAAAAGTCAGATTTGAGACAAATTTTACTTATGGAATGAATGGTTCTCTCTACGTTCAACCAAAAGTTAGATTTGAGACAAATTTTACACATGCAATGAATGGTTCTCTCTATGTTCAACGTATGGAATCTACTACTTATTCAACGATAGCTTAGATAAACAAATTTATCCATCCACACACACCAAACACCACCACCAGCCGCTATCTAGCATATGCTTTCTTTCTAAATGCTACATAGAACTAGAGCTGCAAACGTTCCAAGTCGAGTTGAGTATCTCGAGGCTCGAGCTCGGCTTGTTAAGCAATCGAGCCCAGTTTTTTAGCTCGACTCGAGCTTTGACCGAGTTCGAGCCAAGTAGCTCGCGAGCTTAGCCTAACAATCACAGCAAGCCCAAGCTCGAGCTCGGCTCATTAAGCCATCAAGCTTGATTTTCAAGGTTGAGCTCGTCTCGAGCCGAGCTTTGACTGAGCTTGAGCTGAGTAGCTCGCGAGCAGCTCGGCTCGTTTGCAGCTCTACATGGAACATCACATGCAGTCTGTTTTGCTAAATGCATTATATCTGCCTTCTCAATGATGCATTGATGCTTCAGATTATAATCAGACTGTTATTTGTTCTTTCTTTTGCTTGTTGTCTAGCTCATCTTTGATTATTTTCTTTCTATGCAGGTACGATAAGTATTACCAAACTCCTCGAGTGTGGCTTACTGGATACGATGAGGTTGTTCCACTCACACAAGTTGTTTTATGATACTGAGTGCATTTATACTGTAGAGTAGCTAGTAAGATTCTCAAGAATGATGTATCACTGACTCTCTGTAGTTATACCTAACAGCAACCCAAACATAGTACGAAGTTTGATTAGAGTTGAGGAGCTGTAGAGAATTTTTGCTTCGTAGATGCCTTCTCCATCTCCTCTGCCCTTCTGCTTGGGCATTGGTAGTGTGAAACAGAATACTAGTATTTTACATTGCAATTAGTGACAAAGTCATCTTAACCACCACTGCATAGCAACAACAAAAGCCTACAGTCCAAATATTTGGCTAGCTATATGGATCTTATTTCTTCATCTGACTCTGTTAAGGGCCAGTTCCTCTGTTATTTGACGACTATAATAACTCTGTAACATTCTCAATCCACAGAACTTTGTTAACTAACTTGGATATTATTATGCATTTCTGCAGTCCCGGATGCCTTTGCAGCCAGAACTTGTGCTTGAAGATGTTAGCCAAGACCATGCCCACAAAACGGTGATCCTCCAAACTGGTTTCACTTTCCATTATGACTTCTTCACTTGATGTTGTTTGCTTATATTGCACTTTTTTTTGTAGTTTATTTTGCACTTTCCAATATATGCACTCATAAATACTGTTTTTAGGATTTCTTCAGTATATAAAGTCAAGCTTTACTATGCCTCAAATTCAATATAATCGGGTCTGTCTTCACTTTTAAATGGAACTGGGCTAAGACACAATGTTGAATATCTGCAGAATCAATCAGTCAATTGATAAAGTTGGTGTACACCTTAACTTCATGATTGTAACTCGAGATTTTTCATATGAAGTACACTTTTGTGTAGAGTATTGATCTTAAAGTGGAAGGTTGATATCATTTTATGATGCCTTGATATGCCTAATGTTTTTTGACTAATGTGTTTAAAGTTCTTTTCTTCACTATGAGGTCCCAGTACCTAGGCGTTGTTTTCCAGCTATTCAATTTTTGTAACTTGTTTAAACTACATTAATTTGATTAAGAAATATTGGTTTGCTATGTTATACTTAAACAATGATAACTATGAAAAATTTGCAGGTGACCATCGAGGATCATCCTCATTTACCTGGGAAACATGCATCTGTACATCCATGTCGACATGGAGCAGTGATGAAAAAGATCATTGACGTTCTGATGTCTCGTGGAGTCGAACCAGATGTGGAAAAGTAACATATCCTAATTTGTCCGGATATTTGTTTTCATGATGATTTCATAACTTTGCTTTCACCTATTATGTTCACTTTGTTGTTTTTTCATTTGCGTGGTGCTTTGATATTGTTAGTGACACACTGGAATATTTTATCATTTTAGTTATGACTCCACCTTTCGTGCAGGTACCTTTTCTTATTCTTGAAATTTATGGCCTCCGTAATCCCAACTATTGAGTATGACTACACTATGGACTTTGATCTTGGTAGCTCCAGTCACTGATCTAGAGGTATGCCAAAATTCAGATAATTTTGCAATGATTCACTAGTCTTGAATGCAATGCTATTGCCGTATGTATGTCTTATCAGTTTTTGTTTCTGCTAATAACTTACTGAATGCCCTACCTACAGTTTTCTCATGTGATGCTATTAATTATAGCGACTTCAACCTTTCATTCTCCAGCTTATTCTGAACCATTTCTGTTCTTTTTACCCCCCAAGGAATGTTTAATATGATTTTCATAACCTGGATATTTGTCCTAGGTTCCTATGTTACAAGATGAAATTCTGATGATCTGTTGATAATCTTACAATGTTATCCTGGTGAACTTTGCAGGATACAGTATGTTACCGCTATAGTAAAGTGAAATAATGTAGGTGCAGTAATTGGTTAAAGCTTAATTGGATGCGGAAGATTAGTTTTTGAATTCCCCAGATTGACCATTCACTTAAACCTTCTGAAAAGAGCCCTTTCATTAAACTTAATATTAACATATGGTTATCTTTATACCAAGTCACGTGATGGGTTACACATTGTCAGTTTCCACCTGTTTGTCAATCACTTCTGGGACTTCATTGGAATTCATGTATGTATTGTGTTTATGTGTCGACCTCTTGATCTGCACATATTACTTCAGCAACTAGATTTAGACACAGCGTCCTACTTAGCTTTTTTACATGGAATTATCCGAATTTTTGCACTTTTAACTGATGAAAGTAGAAAAACACGAATAAGGATGGCGGCGTTTATGTTGTTTGTGGTATTGATAGTGTTGAAACAGTAATGTTTCTTTCTACGTGAAGCTCGAGTCAAATGTCTCTGTTCTTTCACAGATAACTGCATATGGTACAACAAACTATTGTTTACATTGAGAAACAAGTCCAGATTTCCAAGCTGAATCCAAGTGTCTTGTTTCTTAGTTGCCAGAGGAATTAGCTTGTAGTTTTCGACCCATATTCTTTCTAATTGTATTACAATGCTCTGGAACTTTATTGGTCACCATTTCTTACTATGATCTATTACAGTTATTTGGACGTGCAATGCATGGATAGTTGATATATAGGATTAATGTGTGATTGAGATTTAAGAGAATGGTTTGATATAGATTGAAATTTTGAATGTTAGGTAGATATTTTATTGGTGTGGCTGTGCACAATTTCCACAGCTTCAACTCTCTAGATATAATAAGTAGAGATGCTGTCTACTGTATAGCTAATTGATATTTATCTGCCTATTCTTAGTACATCTGTGCCATATTCTTTTGCAGTGAGAAGTATTTGCTTCAATATTAAAAAAAAAGGTCCCGGTTACTATCAGAAGAGGTTGTTCTGAAATAAATGGATCATACTTTATGAAGAAGAATTAATTGACTGACTGCTGCTTATTCACAGAATCAGGGTTCTATAAAAGTGCTGCTGCCAAGGTTAATTGAAGTATTCAAGAACATATAGCCGGAGTTCACATCCATTGTACATATTCATGCTTTGGAGATTGCAAGTGAATCAAAGGAGTGCAACATTAGGAGTTCTAATTCATGCCAGATAAATGTGAATTTTATCATCTGCATGTCAAGTTATATTTACTAGTAATTTACACGTGCAATGCACGTCTTAATAAATATAGTTTTTAAATTAAAAATTCAGAAGTAGTCTTAGTTTGAATTTTAAGACCTGTATAATAGTTATACACGTGCACGCGCTAATAGATCCCGATTATAATATTAGAGATTAGAGATTCCCATTATAATGTTAAAGATGATACTTTTTAGTGTGTGAAAAAGTTGGCAATTTGTGTAGGCATGTTTATATTTTCACCCATTGGTGATGTGTTTTGTTATAATAACTTTTATGTCTGTTAACAGTAATACAGTCACATTTCATTGTAACTGATTGACGCTTGTCTTCAGCGAATTACTCGTCAGCCGAAAACATTTTCATCTGACATAAACCAGGACCTGCCGCAAACACTTATCCTCATTTTGTTTGTTTATAATTTTCATTACCAAAAATTATTTTCCACCAATTTCAAAGTTACTCAAACTGAAGCTAGTTAGAGCATCCACAGTGGTTTTCTATAATTCTCATTTTGCCATTTTTTTAGCAATCGAAGCCTGCAGTGGTTTTTCATTTTGCTATTTTTTAGCAAACTCTCCAAATCTGTTTCTCATTCTCAAATTTGAGAAACGATTTGAGAATTCTCAAATTATAAAGGACGGGGAATGATTCCCCGTCTCTGAAATTTTAATATAGTTTATTATGGTCAGACGGGGAATGATATACCGTCTGGCTTATTTTATTATTTTATTATTTTTAAAAAAGGGTCAGACGGGATATCATATCCCGTCTGTAACCTTTATTTATTTATTTATTTATTTTTTAAAAAAATGAACGGCTCTGATTGGCCGGAAAAAGAAAAAAAAAATTTAAAACAACCAAATGGTCAGACGGGGAATCATTCCCCGTCCACCAAAAAAATTCAAAAAGTCAAAAAAGTTAGTAGGTTAGTCAGTAGGTTAAGTTATCTAATAAGGGTTAAGTAGTTGTATAAGTAAGTTTAGTTATTATTATATTAATTAATTTATTTAATTAATATAGTTTAATAGTTAATATGTAATTAACTATTTTAATTTAATTTCAAACAGTAAGACGGTATATCATATACCGTTCTACTCAATTTTGACAAATAGTATAGCAAACGAATACTGCAGCGATCGCTTCTATTTGCTATTACTGTAGCAGCCATTTTTTGGCAAATGAGAAACACCACTGTGGATGCTCTTAATAAGTAAATATATTTTTCTTTTAAATTCTCTTTCCATTTTTTTAGATTTTCACTGTCAAAATTTTACCGTGTGTTGTTGTAGCTGGATCTGGAACTCTAGAACGTGGGCATAGAAACACATAACACGTGGTCGATCTGTGATTTTTTTAATTTATTGGGTGCTTGTGTGTTTTTTTTTTTTTTTTTTTTTTTTTTTGATTTAACTGGGTATCCATCCCCCCTCTACGGTTCAGACTAATCCCAGTCCCGTGGCTAGGTTTTTCGCAGGCCCATCTAGCTTGCGGCCACTGGCCATCTGCCATAGGTTTCGAACCCAGGATCTTTGGAGAAGCACACTCCAAATCCCAACGCTCTAACCACTAGGCCACCTTGTGATGGTTGGTGCTTGTGTGTTGTGTTGTGATGTTTGATATTTTATGCGGTTGGCTGGCTTTTTGCACCCCACCTAGTGCTTGTCTGCATTGCCACTTTTGATTAATTAAGTTGTGTTCATCCCATCGGTTTGACTGAACTATTAGTGAGTGGGTCATTATCTATACAATATTTATTGGTGATTACTAGGGGGAGGGCCAAACTTTACATGCCTCGTGCTCTTACCAACATTTTGGAGACCTCAAAATCCTTAAAGATCCGGTCCTTGACCATGAGCATGACAAATAATAGAGAAATGCTATACATACCTCATTTTCAACCTCAAATTTATATGAGATTAGTCTTTTAGTAATTATTGTACCTTATCCGTTTACTATCTTTTAGTTTTAGCGATCAATAGACTTAATAATCACTAAATACAAACTTCATATAAATTTGGAATAGAAAATAAGGTATTCGGTAGCATTTCTTCAAATGAGAAATGCTCCCTGTGTTTCAAAATACAAGTCATTCTAGAATTCTATCCTATTAAGAAAAAATTTAGGATTTTTGTAGGATTGACAAAAAGTATTAACAATTTTTTTGTTTTAGAAGCTCATAAATGAGCTATCAATTATAAAATGTCTAATTTGTCCTCCTCTATAATTTTACTATTACTCTTTTTTATAAAAAAGAAAAATATATAATTGAAAATTTTATTAAAAAATATTTGATGAATATTAAAGAATAACAAGATATTTATCTCATAAATTTAAAATGACTTATAATTTAAAACAAAATATTAAAAGAAAAACTAGAATGGCTGTATTTTGAAACGGATGGAGTAATATTCTCTCCGGCTAGGTAAACAAGAATCAAGAAGCATGGCCTGATGGCCCACAATCCACGTGATTTTCACTTTAAGGTCAGAGAAAAAATGATTTTATTTCCCCACATTGATGGCCTGTAGAACCACGTGTGCCTGCACCGTTATCATGGTAATCAACTTTTTCGCTTTGCCACTTCACGTGACCCCCTCACTCACTCACCTGCTTGACATTTCTATAAATAAACACAGCGGCGACTGAGACCACAAAATATATATTAAGAAGAAAAGAACAGAGAGGGAAAAAAAAAGGGGAAATTACCTCAAACTGAAAAGTCGATGAAGACGATGACAAAAGCTCGCAGCCTCCCCTCCCTCTTCCTTCTCACTTTCCTCCTCTTCGCCGTCGCCTACTCAACCGCCGTTTACGTAAGAATCTCCTCCTTCTCTTTTCTTTTTTAACTCCCTTTTCATCTAATCCCACTTTTCTAATTAATCAATCCAAATCTAAAACCCGCAGAAAAAAGAGGACGAGTGTGTGTACACAATCTATACGCTCACCGGCTCCCTCATCAAATCCGGCACCGACTCCAAGATCTCCCTCAACATCGGCGACTCCGACGGCGGCGAGGTCTTCATCTCCGACCTCGAGGCCTGGGGCGGCCTCATGGGCCCCACTCGCGACTACTTCGAGCGCGGCAACCTCGACGTCTTCTCCGGGCGCGGCCCATGCGGCCTCACCGCACCCATCTGCCGCCTCAACCTCACCTCTGACGGCGGCGGGGCCCACCACGGGTGGTTCTGCGAGTACGTGGAGGTGACGGCGACGGGGCCGCACGTGCCGTGCACGCAGACGATTTTCCAGGTGGGGCAGTGGTTGGCGACGGATGCACCGCCGTATCAGCTGTACGCGACGGTGGATGGGTGTGAGAAAGTGGAGAAGGGTAGTTTGAGGGTGATGAGGAGTTTCGAATTTGGTGAGAAGAAGAAGAAGAAGAAGATGACGAACCAAGTTTGGGGAGAGATTGCGAGTTCCAAGTGAGATTGAGATTTAGAGATAGATGATGTTAGGGATTTCGAATGAGATGTTGTTCTTGTTATAATAATAATAATGATGATCGGATTTTGTGGATTTGGATGTTTGTTTAATAATGTATATAATAATATGCTTGTTGTTGGTTCATGATCTTTTGTTGTACTCTGCTTTGGAACTTAATTTTGTTCACAGACTTCCTTCCCAAAAATAAAAAAAAACTTCTGTTCACAGATTATCTGATGCTCATCCGATGACAAGGGATTGAATGAGACGATGAAGCAGGGTGTTTGAACACTCCTATATCTAACTTTTGTTCACCCGATGATGATGATGATGATGATGGATTGATGCAAGCATCGGTTTGAACTCCTATATGTCAATGAAGAAGCCTAGCACCGAAACTGCTAGGAGTTTTGTTCTTAGAGCATCTCCAATACATCTTTAAATTGTTCCCAGTTTTGTTTACAATAAAACCAACTTCGAGAAATTTATTCTCTTTATAACAATTTTGGTTACAAAAAGTTTGGCATAAATCAAAATGATTGAGAGGCACAAAAAAACAGGAGGAGAGAAATGAATCCAATAAACTGAAATGAAAAAAAAAATTAACGAAATCAAACCGATTTCATGTCGAGGCATATGTAGCACACAATCTCCTTAAAACAAGTTTGGCTCCATCCGGGTGTTGGAGCTAGTTGAGGTGCCTGTCTCCCAGGATGCAACGGTGAAGAGAGTTCACGTAGACACCACGTAACGCTCTCGAACTGGTAGCGTCAGAACTCTATCATCTTTACCGAATGAACTTACGAAACGAAACGGAACATAGAGGAAGAGAAGAGATTTTGTGCAGGGAAGACAGTGAGGGGCCCTCTATTTATAGGGTCGGGTTAGAGACTTGTAACGGTAGACAAGGCTATGAATGCCTTCAGTGTAACGGCAGACAACCTATTGAGTACACTGTAACGGCAGACAACCTATTGAGTACACTGTAACGGCAGACAACAGTCATTGCCTTCAATGTAACTGCAGACAATCAATTGAATGCGTACACTGTAAAGGCAGACAAAATATTTAATACTGCATTGAAACATCAGACAAAACTATTTCTGCATTTATAACAGCCGTTTACAAAGGAAAAAAACAAAACTTCAGCAAAAAGTGGCTCTGCACGAGGTGAGGTTATGTCGGTCCGGCATTCGTGTCTGCAGGACGTGCAGGCGCACACAAGCCGCATGTAATCCGGTCCAAGATCTACACCCCCCCCCCCCTCGCACGCGCACGAGAGAGCCACTTGTCTAGCTATCTTACAATGCTTAGAAAGATGTTATATATCCTCTTCAAATTCCTTTGATATTTCCGATGTAAGACTATGTTCCCTAAACCCATTTTCATAAATGAAAACGTCTCACTTTGAAAGACAATTTCTCATTCACTCCTTAACCGTTTTTAGCAAATAAATATATGATTTTGATATTCTCATGAAGGAGAACACAAATCAATCAAGATATCTCAATAATTCTTTGAGAATCTTACTAAAAAAATTGCTCAAAAACTGGTTTGTAAATGGTTTATAAAATATCCATTTTCTAACATTCCCCACATGAATGAAAATTGACGACCATAGACACGACAGACTGACATGACAGACTTGGTGATAGAATTCAGCGGTTGAGACCTGTATAGGATAGGTAGGTGTTACCCTTTGAACCATTCCCTTATGAAAATATGTTTACTTTACTAACTAAACAGTAGACACGATGTCCTTGAACTGTTCTGTCATTTGTGTAAATGATGACACATCTCACACAGGAATCTTCCTAACGCATTTCAGTTCTCACTGTTATGTTCGTTTTGGCCATGAACATATGCCTGGTTTGTAAGAGTTTGATAGGAATATTGTCCTATATTATTTCCTTGGAAGCGTCCCTTCTTCCCTTTTACATAGATGATTTCTTAGTTAAGAGTAACTCACATTACTCTGCTCAGATATCCGATGCATAAGAATCATTAAAAGCCTAACTTAACATATTACCTTACGGGCATCACTGTTTTATCATGGGAATGGACATAGAAAAATTCCCACAGTGATCCAACTTGGTCTTTACAATTTAGTTGTCCCATTGAACCTAGATCTTGGGATATCCAGTCAGTTGGGTAGAGTGTCCATTGTATCGACTTATTCTTTCATGGGCTTAAGTCTCATTCTGTAACGCCCCTAGTCCGGCTCAGCTGCTCACACGGCTACGTGTGTACGCACGCGAAAGAACAGACACAAAACTCTAGCCACGCCAACCACAGGCACCATCAAAAGTTGGGTATACCTTATAGGTGATCCTTTATCATTTGGAATCCTAATATACACACACACACTCATATTCATTTCCGACATGGGACTTTTCACCCCATGCATGCCACGTCATCATCATGGCTTGCATGCACACTTTCATTTAATGCCTATGCCCCATAGACCATGTTATAGGCACCTTTTTGATTAATCCATTAATCCAAGCTCATAGAAATCTTCTATAGGCCAACCAACCAACAACTCATCTCATTTATTATTATTATTATTATTATTATTATTATTATTATTATTATTATTATTATTATTATTATTATACACACACACGCACACACACACACACACACACAAATATACCCTCTTAAGTACGGGGTGTTACACATTCCCCTCGATGATTTATCAACTGGCTCTCTGTTTAATCCTTTTGTTAGCGGATCTGCACTGTTATCCTTTGACTTTACATAGTCCACAGAGATAACCCCAGTAGAGAGTAGTTGTCTAAAGATATTATGTCTTCGACGAATTTGTCTAGATTTACCATTGTACATATTGCTCTATGCTCTATAAATTGCAGATTGGCTGTCTGAATGTATGCAGATTGGGGGAACATGCCTTGTCCACCTTGGAATGTTCTCAAGGAAATGGCATAACCATTCAGCCTCTTCCCCACATTTTTCTAGTGCAATGAATTCAGATTCTGTCGTGGATTTAGCGATCACTGTTTGTTTTGAGGATTTCCAAGAAACGGCTGCACCACCTAGTATAAACACATAGCCATTAGAGGATTTTGAGTTATCACTAGATATCCAGTTTGCATTACTGTATCCTTCAAGTACAGCTGGATATCTTGTATAATGCAGCCCATAGTTACAAGTAAAACTCAAGTACCTCAGTACTCTTGTAATCTCTCGCCAATGCTCGCTTGGAGGTTTACTCATATATCTACTTAATTTGCTAACTGCATAGGCTATGTCTGGTCTTGTACAACTCATAGAAATTCTTGATCAATAGAGGAACAATATTATTAGACTACCTATAATTCTAGATTATTCTACTTGAGAAATACTCTCCCCTTTATTCTTGGTTAAGTGTAGAGTTAGATCGATTGGAGTTATGGCAATTCCATAATTATCTTTATCAAACATTCCAAGAATATTGTCTATATAATGTGACTGGCTTAAAATAAGTTCGTCTGATGTTCTGGTGATTTTAATTTCCAATATAACATCAGCTAGTCTCATGTCTTTCATGTCAAACCTCGAGTTCAACATGTTTTTAACAGATTTAATCATCTTATCATTGCTTCCAATAATAAGCATGTCTACATACAAATATACAATGACATATCCATTTTCTATGTCTTTGACATATACACATTTATCACATTCATTGATCTTAAAGCCATTTGTCATCATGACATTGTCAAATTTCTCATGTCACTGCTTTGGAGCTTGTTTCAAGTCATATAATGACTTCACCAGTTTACACACTTTCTTTTCATGTCCTGAAGCTGAAAAACCCTCAGGTTGTTCCATGTAAATTTCTTCATCTAAATCTCTATTAAGAAAAGTTGTTTTCACATCCATTTGATTTACTTCAAGATTGTGCAGAGCTGCTATTGCAAGTTTATTCTCGTCACAGGAGAATATATATCAAAGTAATCAAGACTTTCCTTTTGTTTATAATCTTTAATTACAAGCCTTGCCTTGTATTTATCAATTGATCCATCATGTTTCATTTTTCTCTTGAAGATCCACTTGGAACCTAAAGGTTTACTACCTGGTGGAAGATTCACTAGTTCCCAAGTATGATTTTGCAAGATATAATCAATTTCGCTCTTGATGGCTTCTTTCCATAGAGGACCATCACTAGAGTTCACCGTTTCTTTGAAGGTTTGGGGTTCACCTTCAAACATAAAGATCAAGAAGTCCGGACCAAAAGATTTTTTCATTTTTTTCTTTTACTGCATCGAGGTTCCTCCTCAACTTCTTCATCTTGGTCTTCACTATCTTCACTGATAGTTTCATGTGTTCGTTTTGAAGAATTTGGTTCTTCCTTAGATTTACATGGAAATATATCTTCAAAGAGCAATGCATTTCTGGACTCCATTATCGTGTTCTTTGGTATCTCAGTGATATTGGATTTGTACACCAAGAACCGATAAGCACTACTATTAAGTACATAGCCAATGAAAATGCAATCAACCATTTTTGGTCCTATTTTCACTTTCTTAGGAAGATGTACTGGCACCTATTTATGTTATTATTATTATTATTATTATTATTTTGATACTGTTATTACAAATTTTGTTATTATCATTGTTATTATTAGTTTTTATTGTCATTATTATTTTCTATTGCTATTGATATTATTATTATTATTGATATTTGTTGTGTTATTAATTCTGTTAAAAGCCATTAGTTTTGATATGTATTCTATCTTTTAATTATGAAGATTGAAGCTCAAGCCTTATATCCATTTTGAATTATTGTCTATCTCTGTTTGGAGCCCATACTCCCCTCGATCCTAGTGTCTCAGTCTTATCTTCCTGCTCAGTTCGTCGTCTGTGTCACGTGGTCTACAACGACATGTCTGGAGCTTGGAATGTCACCATCAGAATGGCACAGCGGAAGCGTGGTGGGCCATAACCCACAGGTTCCAGGATCCAATTGCTACTTCTCCTTCCTTGCATGGGTTGCTGTCCCTTATCTCTTGCATTGTTTTCATCCGTTGACTCATTGCTTGATTCACCTCTTCCTTGTCCATTTCTTCTTCGGTTCGAGCTCTATCTATTTCTCAATCTCTTTGCCTTATTATCTTGCAAGCTTTGTGTTGTTCTTCTTCATTTTTGATGCCGGTTATTTCTTTCTTGCATTCCATTTTGCCATCATACCCACATTCATTATTTTATTCAAACCTCCCCTATCTTTTCTCTCCTTGATTTCAGTTCTACTTACTTCTTTATCATATTTATTATCTTGTGTTGTTCTTTCCCTTTGATACCATTTATTCTCTTTCATGCATTCATATGACATCGTTGTTATCCACTCCCTCCTTATTTTGGTGTTACCGCCAAGTTGACTTTTCTTGGATCCTCTGTTTGTTACCCTCCCCTAATTTACATTTATCCTGTCCTATGTACCGCCTAAGCAAATTTCGAGGACGAAATTTTTGTGTAAGGTGGGTAGGATTTGTAACTCCTGCTTTCCCGTATTTGAATTTTTATACTGTATTTTCCTCAATTGTACTCCCTCGTCTATTTGAGATCATGTGAATTGTTCAGATTAAATAAAATCATTATTTTTGTCTCAACTCAAATTTTGGGTTCTTTTATCAAATTCATTGGTGTGCCATTTGTATCGTTCTTCATGATACAAATGGATCAATTCTTCATATTCATCTCTCTAATCCTCATTTTAGTGCATTTTGATTATTTCTCCTGTTGGGCTCTTTTTGAAACGGATCCCCAAAACCCAATACCCACAAACCCTACTATTTAAACCTACCCTAACCCTAATCCCTACTAATCTACTGTTCTAACCTAAAACCCCCGCCGCCTTTCTTCTCTTCTTCATCTCTTTCGTTCTTCTCCGTTTCGCTGTGCAAATCCAATCCACGCCAACCCAAGCTCCCTTACCCCGATCACCTCGCCTATCGCCTCCACCCCCCTCCGATCCCCATCGCCTCGCCGTCACCCCAACACCCATCACCTCCATCACCGCCATTACCAGCCAGTCGCCATTCGCCATTTCCCAAACTCCGAAACCCATCCGACCTCCAACTTCTCGACAACCACCTCCGTTTCCCTTCCGATCGCCTCGCCCACTCCCTCGCTTTCGCCTCGTCGACCCCCACGGCACAACCACCTCCAAAACTTCATCCCCTCGTCATCCTCTCCACCTCCGACGCTTCGCCAACACCCCACACCGCCGAACTCCTCTCCCACTCTCACCCTCTGTTCGAACCCAGAACAGAGTCGCCGCCGCGCGATAGTTTCTCTCTCGACATCGCGCCGCCGCCAGCGTCGCGATCACCGCCTCGTCACCGTCGAAGCCATCGCCAGCATAGCCGCCGCTCCGTCGCTCTCCGCCGGTCGAAAGAACGAAGAAGAAGAAGAAGATCAGTGGCCTGGGCGGGATTCGATCACGACCATCCGATCGCGTCAAGATCCGTGCGTCGTGATCGCTGTCCTGTGTTCGCCACAGCAAATCCTGGACCGGTGTTCGCTGTTCTGGGCGTCGATCCGGTGTGCGGGAGAGTACTGATTGGGCGATTCTGCTGTTCTGTGTTTTGCCGCGCCAGATCCCACTTCGCTGTTTGCTGTTCTGGACCGATCCTGTGTGCGGGGAAAACTCGATCTCCGATCAATTTTTGCACGCGCTTTTTGAGGGCTTCTTCCGGGATTTTTCTACCCAATTGCTACAACAAGTGAAGTCTATCATCGTCATCTAAGGCAAGTAACCTTGTACATCTTATTAATCTAGTACAAGTCTCCTTGAAATACTACAAATAGTTAGATTGTGACTCCCCTTTGAAATATCATTGTAAATCAATTTTGAACCTTCAAACCCACAATTCTAAGAGTCACAAAACTTCCTCGTATTAAATAATAATCAATTGGACTCTTTTACCCCCTTGAACAGATGAAACACATGGACACATGAATTAAGGAGCCCAAAAATTTGTAGATACATATATATTTAGTATTTTGACGAATTTGCGACTATTATGACTTGAAAAACATTTATTAGTTGCTGATTTGACCTCCATGATTATGTATTTATGCTACTTAATAACATAGACGCCAAATGACATTTTCCCATGAAATCTACATTAGTAAATTATTTCTCTGTGTTGCTGTCTGAATATTCTTTTGCAGTTTCGACCCTTTTATCATTTGAATCTGGGCCCGAGTCCTGAATAAAAATTGTAGGTCCAGATGTGTAGATATCGATAGACTCCAAAATGATCGAATTTGGAGCTACGGTCTGAGAGTTATGGCAGTTATACTGTAACTGTGTCGGTAGACGCAGAATTGCAAAACTGCTGTATAAAATTAATTCGCTCATTAAATTAGCTATGTAACCAGCGAGCGTTTGAATCAAAATTTTATATGTAGTTGCTGGACACCCTATAGGACATCCCCAATTTTTGTTAGAATTAATCTACATTATTTCAACACTATTTCATATGCAAATACAAGTACACAAATTCTGCCTGAACAAATGTAATAAGCCGGGGTTAAGGGAAAGACTATAGAGTGGACAATATAGGTAAGTGTACTCAGAAGGGGGCCCGTGTTTTCCAGTACTCGGTTCATGAACCTGTTACACGTGATGTATTCATGGAGTCAGTTACTTGGCTCATGAACCTGTTGCACGTGATGTATTCATAGAGTCAGTTACTTGACTCATGAACCTGTTGTATTCATGGACCCACTGTGTGGTCCTTGAACCTGTTAGTATTCACGAACTTGCTTCGTGAACCTGTTATTAAATTTCGTATTCATGAACCGTGCCTGCCTGATACCTGTTACTTGATACCTGAGTACACCGCCCTATAAACTCCATTACTAGGTCTAAACGAAATTGTTTTGACTGTAGCAACCATGTAGTAAAATGATGGATGCATGTCGTGCTACCTAGATAGTAATCACACAAGACTTGAACTTAATACCTGTTACCTGATTATTCTGTTACATGATTATCCTGATACCTGATTATCCTGTTACTTGATTATCCTGATACCTGATTATCCTGTTACTTGATTATCCTGTTACCTGATTACCTGGTTACCTGATATCTGATACATGAAACTTGAACATGACACCTGTAACTGAAATATGAAACTTGATACGTGAAACCTGACACATGAAACATGATACTTGATGTTAGTTACCCCTACAGGTTCACCTGACATATGTTTTACCATTAGTAGTTGTTAACTAGCCTGTTTACTAAGTAGTCCGCCCTTACTAGCTAATTCCTGGTTGTTCCCACTACTTGTTGTATCCCTGTTACATTCTTGATTCCAGTTCCCGTTTTCCCATACTTGTACTTGTTTTCACTATTTGTGGTCCTAGCTTGCACTAAGGGCATTTTCTCTTGTCTTTCCCTGTTTTTCCTCTTTTTATATTTATTAAGCAGACCTGGGAGACAAGCTACCTGTTGGAATTGGCGAGCAGACATTTCAGCTTTTGCTTGGAGCAAGGACCTGTTTAAATAGTTGCTTTTCTTAAGGTATTTATTTCTTCTGTTGTATAAGACTTGTTTTCGAGTTTACACTTGATCCAGACATGAGAACTATTTGAATATTATTATTTGTTTAAATTGTTTTCTGTTGCTTAATAAATTATTCATGCATGCTTGGTTATATATATTTCTCTTGTATATTCTTGTTATGATGCTGGGTCGATCCTACAGCTTATGGATGATGTAAAAATCATTCGCTGGGCTTCGTCACGTGCTCGTATTCCATATTTTTGGGAAGCGGTGCGTGACACTTCCTCTCAGCAACACCGTTGGACTGAGGAGAATAAGGTGTTGTAGTTAATTTCATGTATAATCTCATTCTTAGCACAAGTGTCAGCAAATGGCGATTCATACTCTCCACCTCAGTCGCTTCTTAGCGCCTTAATTTTCTTGTTGAGTTGGTTCTCAACTTTATTTTTATAGAGAATAAATTTCTCTATAGCTTCATCCGTGCTTTTAAGCAAATATACATAATAGTATTTTGTGCTATCATTAATGAAGGTAATAAAATATTTATTACCACCTCTTGTTTGTATCATTTTTAAATCACAAATATCACTGTGAATTAGATCAAGAGGTTTAGTGTTTCTTTCAACACTTTTAAACGATGATCTTGTTCATTTTGCCTTAACACAAGTTTCACACTTGTGTTTGGAATCAATTTGAAATGCTGGTATGTGATTCAAGTTAATTAGTCTACGCAAAGTATCATAATTAACATGTCCTAGTCTACCATGCCATAAATTGAAAGACTAAAGCATATAAGTAGAAAAGCTAGTCTTATTAATATTCTTGACCATGGTCATTACATTGAGTTTGAACATTCCACCACTCATGTATTCTCTACCAACATACATTCCACTCTTCGACAAAATAAATTTGTTTGACTCAAACACTGAACAAAATCCATGATTATTAAGCAACGAACCAGATACTAGTTTCTTACGGATTTCAGAAACATATACAACATTGTTCAGAGTCAGTTCCTTTCCAGAAGTCATCTTCAAGTTCACCTTGCCTTGGCCCTTGATTTCTGAAGAAGCCTAGTTCCCCATAAACATCTTCTCCCCATTCTCCAATGGTTTGAAAGTGGAGAACATGCTTCTATTGGAGCACACATGTCGAGTAGCCCCAGTGTCAATCCACCATTCCTTAGGGTATGAACTCATCATGTTCATCTCCGAGACCACAGTTGAGAGGTTGATATCAAAAAGATCTTGAGCAATTCCTTCAACAATGTTTGTTTCTTTGTTCATGTTATTCTTCGGTTGTCTGCATTCAGTAGACTTGTGACCCATCTTATCACAATTGAAGCACTTTTCTTAAAACTTCGGCTTCTTAGAGATTCCTCCCTTAGGCCCCAACTTGTGATCCTTTTTGTTGTGCTTGTTGGAACATTGTTTATGTTCCACTACATTTGCCTTGGCCGCATGACTGATGACTCCGACCTTTTCAGATCCTCTATTGTCTTCTTCAATACGAAGCCTGACAATGAGATCTTCAATGCCCATTTCTTTTCGCTTATGCTTTAGATAATTCTTAAAATTTTTCCAACCTGGTGGAAATTTTTCAATTATACATGCTACTTGAAAACTTTTACTTAAGTCCATACCTTCAACAAGAATCTCATGCAAGATCAGTTATATTTCTTGAACTTGACTGATCACTGTTTTAGAATCTACCAATTTATAATCTAGGAAGCGGCCACAATGAATTTCTTGGCGCCGACATCCTCAGTTTTGTACTCATGGTCTAGTGATTCCTAAAGTTTTTTAGCAGTTCTTTTATCAATGTATATATTATACAAAGAATCGGCTAATCCGTTCATTATGTAATTCCTACATAATTAATCAGTATTTTTCCAAGCATCCACAGCAGCGATGACTTGGTTATCTTGCTTATCTTTCTTAAGATTTAAAGCTTCTTCGTTCAAGAATCTTGCCAAATTCAATGTGGTCAAATAGAACATCATCTTCTGTTGCCACCTTTTGAAATTCTGCCCGTTGAACTTCTCAGTTTTCTCTCCATAGGAGACTAAGATAGGTACAACGGTTGGCAGTGGCACTCATGCCGCAGCAGCAGTCGGTACTTGTGTCATATCAGCAACTGGCACATGTATCTTGACTGATCACTGTTTTAGAATCTACCAATTTATAATCTAGGAAGCAGACACAATGAATTTCTTGGCGCCGACATCCTCTGTTTTATACTTATGGTCTAGTGATTCCCAAAGTTTTTTAGCAGTTCTTTTATCAATGTATATATTCACTAGTAGAAAACCTTACAATAATAATGGATTATTTGCAAGCACAAAAAATCCCTTGTTGGTGCTACCATCAACAATAAATTAATCACAACAAACTCATCCATTGCAAATGTTTTAACATCCGTAAGAGATTCTATTGAATCATTGCAGGTGTTGATAATTACAAGGGAATAATTGTAACAAACAATATTCCATTACCAAAGTAGAAATAAAATATTTAAATTTTAAAATAAATTAAGTATGAACACGTGCTTTACACATATAATTTTGCCACTCAACAATTTGATGCTAAAAAGATACCCATACTTCTCAAATATTGAGCGGGCAAAAAAAGAAAAAAAAACAATCAAAACCCTCATCTTTTCCCGATCCAAAACAGAAGGGAAAAAATGAAAGAAAAAACCCCAACCCCCTCCCCCCCAAAACCAAAACCTCCTCCTCCATACCTCATCCTCCCTGTCACCTCTTCCTCCCTACCTCCTTCTCTACGCATCATCTTCATCGCTGCGTCGTCCTCCACACCAATGACTCTCGAGCGTCCTCCAAGCTGTCCTCAGGTATATCATTCTTCCTCTCTCTCTTCTTTCTGTTTAGGGCACACTGGAGGTGAATGATTTGATTTGGTGAAGTTGGATTTTAGATTAGATTTTGATGGTTTGATTTTTCAATGTCAATTTTCCTTAGTTTTCTTCCCCTTGGTGTTTTAACTTGATTGGATTTTTTATAAGAAAATATTTATTTATAATGCTGGACATGAATTTTTGGCAGACGAGTGTATCTTTGAATCAGCAACATCTGCATTTTAATGGAAAGGAGATGAGTAACAGAGACAAGTTGAGTTCGACTGGTGTAACAAATGGAGATATGATCATGATGGTTTCGACTGCCTCTAGCTCTGGGTTTGTCCCCTTTTCTTCAGTTGAATTAAATGTACAATGTTGTGTTTTCACTAGTATTATTCAAAAGTTTAGAATCAGTTACATTGTTAGATTGCTACAATTGGAATTTAACATACTTTTAATGCACCCATAAACTTTTCTATTGCACTATGCCATTGTGGAGTAGATGCTCATATGCCAAACTCTGACTTCTATATCATTATATTGCTCATATGCTAAACTCATGTTGGGGTAGATGCTCATCATTGTTGTTAACCTGTGACATCTATATTTGCAAAACAAGCATTTCTAGTAAACTAAGATTTGGTGTCAGAAAGAAGATTTAGAAGGTCACTAGCCAAAGTTAGCGCTGGATCGTTTAACTTTCTACATGTCAATTTTTCGTTCATGCGAACAAGATGAGATGCATAACACTCTAAAACTTGACTATTAATGCAACAAATTATGCTAGAACATACCAATTATTTTTTGTATAGATATTGCAATAGTTTTATTATTTTAGTGAACTGTACATTTCAAAGCAAAAGCAAGTGTTTTTTGTTGTTTGTGTAAGCAACATATGCGAAACTTAACAATCATTTAATTTTTTTAATATCTGGTAAAGAACAAATTTCAAGTGTAGTTTTTGCTGTATAAAATTCAGAGTATTCTCAGTCTTAATTGTGATTTTCTGTTTTTACTACATTTCAGGCCACCTGCTAACAACCTAAGAATCAATCATGATGGGTCATCGACAAACCCTAGGGCCTTCCAACAGCATGTTCGGCAAGATTCCCAGATGATGGCTCAACTTCTTCAGGTAGTCTTTTTTGAGTGGGGCGCTCAGTTTCCTAAAAATCATTATTTGGCATGACACCATACACCATCAAAAAATTATGAGAACACTTTAGACACTTGCACACCATATTTACCCTTAATAGTATAATCAGTTTCCTTTGTATAAGAAAAACATTTTTAAAAGCCTTTGGTGATTGTAAGAAAATTCTGGAAGTTTTTAGTTTTTGAAAGCCTTTAGCATAATTTGAATTTTATTTAAGAAAATATATGTTTAGTATTCCCTCATGAAGATATTTTCTCTACATCAAGCTTTCTTAGTTATGTGTGAAATGCTGCAAGTGCTTAGCAACCTGGTGAAGTTAACTAGGTAGAAACACATTTGAGATGGTAACATCATTAAGTCGAGGGAGTAATGTGATAGCTGGATGGAAAAGTGATCACGCTAACTTTACTTTGAGCCTAGTAATGTTAAAGCAAAAATAATCCAGGATGCTTATGTGGGTTGGTATATCTTAATTCATAATAAAAGAGCCTAGTAATGTTAAAGCAAAAAGACATTTCAAAACAAACTGTGTTACTATACACAAATTAGAAAGATGAACTTACTCTGCAAGAAGAGCGCTTCTGATGGATTTTTAGCACATTTTTTCTATGATCTGCACGGCGAGAAAAGTAAGTGTCTTGATCGAAATACAAACATAATCCACTAGCTTTTTGTGCTACATGAGTTTACATGATTATATTCCACATTATTGAAGTATCCAAAATGTACGTCGTCTAACTTGTTTTTCAAAGTATGGTAAGTGCAAGAGAAACACAAGCAATACTTAATGCAAAATAGAAGTTGAAGAGGACAAAGCAAGCCACAAGTATAGGGCCAGACCAGCAAATCTTTGGTATAGGGCCAGATCAGCAAATCTTTGATGATTCAAGGTAATCCTGGTTATGTCATGTTGATTAAAATGCTGCAAATTTCCAGGTTTATTTGGAAGTCTGCAAAATGTTGTCACCTTACATGTTCATCCTGGTTTTCCATCTTTTGCTCAGGAAATAAAATGACTGCTTATGATATCTTACCAACGGGGCTTGACATGGATGAGCGCATATATTGGTGTGTATACGGACATTCATTTCAGTGCCATTTTATTCTATTGTGTTGAATTTGAAATCTGCGGACTCTAAGTTTTGAAATGCTTTGTAGACCATTCGGGATTTTTTATTTTTTTCGATTGTTGGTTATTGGACGAGTGTATAAAGTTCTTCCATCTTGATACCGTCCCCTCTCTTTGTTTACTAGACCTACATGTTGAAGTTTTTTTATTACTTTTTCAGAAACTTAAAGCTTGGTGTCAGCTTCCAAATGGAGACTGGGCTTTGGGGACGATAATATATACTTCAGGTCCAGAGTCAGTCATCTCTCTTCCGGAGGGAAAGGTATGCACTACACTTGCAATTTCTTAGAACAATTGCAGTGAGATTTCTATTTTGCCTATTTGGTGGGTATTGATGGTGAGCTTGAGTGTGAGATAGGGCAGCTTTCACAGATGATCATTGCCTGGTTCTAGCAATATCAGATACTTCAATCTCATATCTCACTATAGAAAGTTCAATATCCCTCATTCAGACTAGTCAAAGAATTCAAGTAATCTTTTCTAACAATGTGACTTTTGTATGGTTGTATACCTGATTATGGTTGAATACCTGATTAGAAGACCATTTATTTCAAGAATGAAGTAAAAAAAGTACAAGAATTTTTACTTATTTGTAAACTTTCGCAGAAAAAATCATTGCAGTGCAGCAGAAATCGACTATCAAATGATTTTGATCATCACTTGGGATCAAGTTCATATGCGCAGACAAAGCATAAGCTAGTAAAAGAAACATTAAAATTCTCATTTTCTCTTCCTTCTAATTAAATCTACAAAATTATAACCTTCAAATAAAGTTTTTTTTTTCACAAGAAGAATCAACTGTTAAATCTTTGTTAAAAAAGTGTGACAAGTTGGCAATACAAAATCAAGTTCTTATGGACTTCTTTTGTGAGCTGCATCCTGATAAGATGGAAGCCTTGAAACAAAGGTTGGAAAATACTACTGTCGACTCATCCAATAGTCAAATACGACAAGAGGTAGTCATATATTTAATTGCCTCAATTGGATAATATATTATTATCTATATATATTGAATAACGAGTTCTAATTTTGTATTCTTTCTTTTTCATGTAGTCTATATGTAGTGGCGACGACTATGAGACAGTGGGTAATGAGGAACATGCAGAAGACCTTACGTGAAAAGTGAAGTTAGGGATACATGGAAACAGTAGCGGGTTAAAAGTTATTTTGAAAATATTTTATTTTGTTTCTTGAAGTTTCACAACTTATCTTTTCTTCTAGAATGTATTGTTGTTTTGGCACTATGAAACAAACAAAAAAATTTGTAATTAGAAGGTTCTGAATTATATAATATTCAAAGTTATTTTGCATTATTGTGTTTTCTTCATATAATTGTGTGAATCAATATGTGAAATAATTATATGTTCTTCATTGTAAAAATACATTGTTTTAATTTGTAAATTTGGTTAAGTCATTCAAATATAATCAGTAATGAAGAAAAAATGTGTGCAATTGCATTCGCGAGGTAGCAATTGCAAGAGAATCAGTATCTTGCAGATCTCTGTAGCAATAGTTCATCAGCAATGAGAAAAATTCCTTTTAAAACACACTTGCAAGAGACGAATTTGTTGTAGATATTCTCTTATTTATGGGGATAGCAAGGTATAACTTCCATTGCAGATATTCTATTGTGGCTAATATTCGCAAGGGATAGTTAAAATTCCGTTGCGAATGTGTACATTAACCAGGAGAGATTTCGCAACAGCATAATTACAAGAGAATGAATAAAAATCCCTTACAAATGTACACTAACCATGGAATTGTACTCTTCTACAAGGAAAATTTCTATTGCGACTGTAGCATTTTCTACTGGTGATTATACAAAGAATCGGCTAATCCGTTCATTATGTAATTCCTACATAATTAATCAGTATTTTTCCAAGCATCCACAGCGGTGATGACTTGGTTATCTTGCTTATCTTTCTTAAGATTTAGAGCTTCTTCGTTCAAGAATCTTGCCAGATTCAATGTAGTCAAATAGAACATCATCTTCTGTTGCCACCTTTTGAAATTCTGCCCGTTGAACTTCTCAAGTTTCTCCCCATGGAAGACTAAGATAGGTACAACGGTTGGCAGTGGTACTCGTGCCGCAGCAGCAGTCGGTACTTGTGTCATATCAGCAACTGGCACTTAGATCGTTTCAGACACAGCAACATTCTCCGATGCAGTAGTCATTTCGATTCTAAAAAATACACAATACGAGTGTAAGTTTTCCAGATTAAAGAAAAAGAAAAGAAGTTCCTCAAAATCAGAAATCAAGAAAATCAAAAAACTGTTTTAAGTTTGTTACAAATTTTGTTTACAATAAAACCAACATCGAGAAATTTATTCTCTTTGTTACAACTTTGGTTACAAAAGTTTGGCATAAATCCAAATGATTGAGAGGCAGAAAAAAAACTAGAGAAGGAGGAGAGAAATGAAACAAATAAACTGAAATGAAAAAGAAAATAATGAAATCAAACCGATTTGATGTCGAGGCTTGTGTAGCACACAATCTCCTTAAAACAGTTTTCGTCTCGTCCGGGTGCTGGAGCTAGTTGAGGCGCATGTCTCCCAAGATGCAACGACGAAGAGGGTTCACGTAGACGCCATGTAATGCTCTCGAACTGGTAGCGCCAAAACTCTATCACCTTTACCGAATGAACTTACGAAACGAAACGGAACAGAGAGGAAGAGAAGAGATTTTGTGCAGGGAATACAGTGAGGGGGGGGGCTCTATTTGTAGGGTCGGGTTAGAGACTTGTAACGGTAGACAAGATTATGAATGCCTTCAGTGTAACAGCAGACAACATATTGAATGCGTACACTGTAATGGCAGTCAACAGTCAATACCTTTGAATGCCTTCAGTGTAACTGCAGACAATCAATTAAATGTGTACACTGTAACGGCAGACCAAATGTTTAATATTGTATTGAAACGGCAGACCAAACCGTTTCTGCATTTATAACAACCGTTTACAAAGGAAAAAATCAAAACTACAGCAAAAAGTGGCTCTGCACGGAGTGGGGTTATGTCGGTCCGACATTCGTATCTGCATGACGTGCGAGTGCACACAAGCCATGCATCGGTCAGAGATCTGCACACCCCTTCCCCCCTGCACGCGCGAGAGGGAGCCACTTGTCTAGCTATCTTACAATGCTTAGAAAGAGGTTGTTATATATCCTCTTCAAATTCCTTTGATATTTCCGATGTGGGACTATGTTTGCTCAACCCATTTTAGAAATGAAAACGTCCCACTTTGAAAGACAATTTCTCATTCACCCATTAACCGTTTTTAGTAAATAAATTTATGATTTTGATCTACTCATGAAGGAGAACACAAATCAATCAAGATCTCTCAATAATTCATTGAGAATCTTACTTAAAAAATTGCTCAAAAACTGGTTCGTAAATGATATATAAAATACCCATTTTCTAACATAAATCTCTAAAATAGAACAAATTTGAGCTCAATGGAGCTTTAAAACCTTGCTCTATTTTAGAGCAAGCATGGGGGCACTTTATATTTGGAGATTTCTCTCCAAATATATTTATTTTCTTTTTTTTACCCTTCTATTTGCACACAACTTTTTTTAAATATCACTTGTATTCTTTTTAAACTCTGAACTAGTTAATTAAAATCAACATTAATTAAAAAAGTACTAATTATTTTAAAATAAATATTTAATAATTTTAATTTTGATTAGTAATTCATCATTATATTTAATTTATATTATTAACTTTGAACTAAAATTTTCAAATTAATTTTCAAAGGAATTTGAGACTCGGTCCGAAAATAATTTTACACTTGATTATTTTAAATTGTTATTACAAGTAAAAAGTTCATAATTTAAAGTTAGGTCCCAAAAGTACTAATATTAGGCTTATTTTAAAGCTCTCGGCGAGAAATTTCCAATGCTATAATTTTTTTCCCAAGTTGATTATTAATATAAGCAATTTAATGTATAATTAATTGCAACAAAACTAATTTAAATCTCTTTTTTGGACCAAAATAATTATATTATATAAATTATAGAGGGATATGGTTGGAGTACCCTTTATTTTCTCATCTCTAAAGACATGCATTGGGGATGCTCTTAAGGAGTATAAATGTTTGAAAGGAACAGACGATTTACTGGAAAATCAAAGAAGAAAGGATGGATAATCTCTGATCTCTAATATTATAATCGGAGAAGGCCTTAGTGTCATTTGTCATTTTATCATTCTATCAACATGTACAATGCGCATACATAACTAATATAAAGGAAGTTTCTGGTTCGAATCCTCCATACGTCAGAGTTTTTATTTTTATTTTTTGAAATTATTAAAACGTGCATCGGACGTGTAAATTACTAGTAGTTTGAATGGGTATAGATTGTAAATGAGATGGATCAAAATCCTCGGTGACTTCAGATTTTTTGGGAGGTAGAACATCAGTGACGATGCAGTGTCAATGTAACCCCAAAAGAAATATCCTGCACATAATTGTCTGCGCTACTGCATAATGAGTTCTGGGGGTGGAGGGGTATACAAGTAAATCAATTAGGGTTTGGACGGCTCAGATGCAGAGTCTAATTAAACTAGTGGGATTATACGCTTCTTCAGGAAGCAGCAGAAAAGATCCTCAAGTAGCAAGCCATTTTTAATCTCATGATCAATTGTCACATAAAAAAGTAATATCCTCTGCAACTAGAAACAAATGAAATGTGAACTTTCCGTTTGCATACCCAACTCAACGTTTCAGATCAGATTTCACAGTAGGAACGGAAAAGACACAAGATTTCAACATGTCCTAGAAGCATGTAGGCAACTAAGATCACCAGAGTAATAAAACTACAAGCTAACTTTCAATTTTATTCAAAAAGTTATAATAAAAATAACAATTCACTCAGGTAATGTACAGATACATGCAACAAATCAACTAAAGCAATCTAGAGTCATTCTTATTCACCATAAATCCAACATTGAATTCAAGTCTAGTGTACAAGAACAAGTTACGCAAGGTGGCAAGGCGACTGGGACACTCTACATTAGATAACTAAATAATAGATGGAGAACAGTTAAAGTGCAGTTTCAGTTAATGGACATGGATGCTTTACAGGGATCGAGTTGGGAAGGAAATAGATCCTCTGAAGTACTTTCTGCCATATCTTCTAAAGATCTCTACCAACTCGGTGGTATGCCAAGAGCACGGGAGATTGACTGCCTAAATTATCATGGCTGCACAATCTGTTGATTTGCTATGGCTCAGAAGGAACCTGAATCACCTAGCCAACTAATAGTTCCTATCGACATATGTTACACGGGTATTAACCATAGCTATTACAAGTAAATCTGCAATCACAGAAACTTGCACAGTACGCTAGGGCGTTTGCATCCTATCATCCGACTATATGTAGATTGGTTTGACATCATTCGGCCCAAAACTGGCCCCACAGGTAGGACACTTGCGATGGCGGCTTTCAAGGGTTTTTCTAACACATTGACTACAGAATAAATGGTAGCATTTGGCAATAACAACCTGCAACCCATAAGAATAAGAATAAGATACAACTACATGTGTAACATTGAATAGCGAATGTGATTGAGTAAAACTATATGGAATATACAGTTGTATATTTACCTCTTTCTGATGGTCATGGCAGATTCGGCACTTCAATATTCCCCTATATTCTTTGATCTCTTGTTTAAGTTTACCTAAGGCTGCTGAGCCCTCAAATTGTACGCGGAAGCCTGTAGCTTTCCTCGTCATCACTTCCACGGTTTCTTCTACTCTCTTCTTGCTAAACCTAATCCACCGCAAAAATAATAATAATCAAAAATACAAAAACAAAAATAAAAAAAAAGATTTGCAAAGACTAAGATAAATTAAATTTTAATAAAGGAGAAAAAAACACGAACGATTACCTTTCCTTCTCCAGTTCAGCTAATAGGTCACTAACACCTAATCTGCTTTTAGCAGCTTCTGTCTGTCTCTCACCCAGTGATTGCCATATCTGCTGATATTCTCTATAAGCATCGGCTGATCTCCTTTGGGCATCCCCTAAACATGTAGAATTCTTCCACCCATCCTCTGCAAGCCTTCCAATTTGATCTGACCAAATTTTCAACTGCCAAGTAGTTACAATTAGAGAGTAAGACACTGGGTATATAATGCAGGAATGAAGCTTTGGAACACAAAAGATAAGTTACCTGGTCATCTAACCATGCAACCTTCTGATGGAACAAATCCAAGAACATCTTGGCACGCTGTATTTTTTTGTCTATAGAACTTACATCACTACGTAGCACATCATGCTGCTGCCTTGCTTTCAAACAATCCAAAACCAGCTGGAATAGAAGTAACCAAGTCAGCCATTAAATTTAATTCATATAAGAATAGAAAACAAAAAAGAAACTAGGTTCCTAAAAATTTCCAGTGATTACTTCTTAAAAGAGGAAATATCATAACATATTTCAAGTAACTATTAATTTATATATCATAATTTTGGAATGTGGTTCTTGGTTTTTCTGTTTATCTACGTCATAACTATTGGGTTGTTAGTGCACTTGAAAGCAGTATTAAGATTATTACCACTTAATCCCAGCTTTTGCAGTTCAATATTATTGTGCCATTATCGATTAGGAATTCGGTCGGTTATTAAATTTCACTGCCTAATTGTAATTAATATTCCAGGCATTGGTTGGCTTCACTCTAAAGTTGGTCTCAGGATCTTCATAGAAACAATATTCAATCTTTCCACATTCATTTTAAAGCGATTATGTATACAATCTTCATGGAATCTCTTAATTAGTGAAAAAAATTGCTCATTAACTTGAACAAAAACATCAATTAACTATGTAGGGAAAGTCAAATTATTAGTACAAAATTCATTGCTATGTAGAGCTTTTCTCCTGGTAGATGCTTATGCAGAGACGAGCTTTTCGTTGCTTATGTAAGCATATTAATTATAAGCTATGAAGCACAAGTACGGATACGGGGTGCGGGTATGACACGACACGGGTACGGGGATACGTGATTTTATAAAAAAGTAGGATATGGGTACGTTGGTGGGTACGTTAAATATGATATATCTTATATTATATATACAAATAAATAATATTTATCTTGTTAAAAATGTAAATAGTTGAACCATTTCATAGAACTATATGAATACATTATAATTATGAGCATTTTTTTAGAGAAAAAATGATAATCTAACTATCAAACTTTGGGAATACTTGTTTTGTGCTTGAGCATAACTTGAACATCAAGTTTTTGAAATTACACTAGGTCCCCAAATATTTAACTAAACATAATTGTATCCAAAAGTTGCAAAAATGTAATAAAAAATTGGATACTCCTTGGGTACGCACCCGAGAGTACCCAAGGAGTATCGGCACCTGATATGCACCTGACAAGGGTACGTTGTCCATTTGGATAAGGGTACGTTGGCCATTTGGATGTACTCGTGCTTCCTAGATTATAAGTCACGGCGCACAATATCACTGATGCCAACAGATCAATATATTATGGAACATGTACATCAACATTGAAGAATGCAAGCTTTCTTGCTTCAGCACAGGAACAAAGTTCATAAACAGGAAAAAAGAGGCTCGTTGAAGGCATATATAAGAGCCTATAGATAAGATTAAAAAAAGGTCATAATAGTATAATCACCTTGATGTTGTAATCATCTCTCTCTGTAACTTGCTGTAACAGAAGCTGATTTTGACTTTGCATATCTTCATAAGCTTGCCCTATACTCTGCACACAAGTGAAGCTAGACCGTCACCCAACATATCGTCAAATAATTAACCACGTAAATAAGAAAGCGCAAATAGTGCAAAATAGGATTTAGTAATATTCGCCTCAACCCTCTACTATTAATCATGTAAATTTATGAATAGTGCCAGTGTAAAGGGATTTTAACATATTAGTCACTAACAAATGTACCATGCAGATGAGGAGACTGTCTGTGCGATTAATCCAAGGCTATAATCTAAACATGTTGTCCGGATTAATCCAAGGTAGTAAGAACCATGGTAATAAAACTCGGTTTCGGATCTCATCTCAGCCTTACAAATTTGGATCGGTATTGGAAATGTCGGATATATCGGGAGTCTCGTTTCGGTCACTCGGGTAGTCGGTTTTTTGAGTATCGGTTTGTTAAAATATTTCTTTAAAAAACAACCATTTTTTTTCAAGTATACATTATTTTTTTTCTCTTTAATACTAACTACAATTTTTAGATTAATAAAATATCAAAAACTGTATATGATAAAATAGTTAGTTCAAGTTTAGACCTACAGTCTGTTGTAGAATTTTCCAATTTTCAATTTTCAATTTTCAACTTTTCAAAAATTATTACAGATAAAATTGTTCTTTTGATATTTTTTTTTCTCTGTATATTGTATTATGAAATATATCTAATAATCTAAACTACTTTAAAAGCACATGTTTGGAGAAAATTCCCTAGACTCCTAGAGCAAATTTGGATTGTTAATTTTTTTGAATGAATAATAATAACATTATATCCAAAGAATTTGATATGATGACAGCTCGTAAAGGAAAAGAAATCTCATAGCTCTTTCCAATATTTCAGCATTAATAAAAAGATTTTTTTTAAAATAATGACAAATATAGAGATTATAATTTAATGACATATTAATCATGATACAAGGTTCACTAAATCAAATTCAGTTTTATTCTTTATTTTATTTTCACTTCTATATGCATTGTACATGTAAGTTACACTACTTTCGAGCCATCTTAAACTTAGAATTGTGGGAACTGAGTTAAAATTGAGGCCCAAGACAAACACTTCAAAGAAAACCATCATCTATCATCTTCCGGAAAGATCGCTCGCTTCCTTCTCCTCACGCTGTCACCAACCCAGGTACGGTCCTTTCTCTTCCTCCCCTCTTTTCCTCCTACAGTCTGGCCCAATGTTACCGGGTTCTGCCAACCCCCCTCCAAACCACGATCCAAATCTTGTGATCCAATTTATGGTGCGTTGTCAGTCCGGATCTCTTAAACTTCACCTTTATCCAGTAGACCATGAACTTCTCTTCAAACTCTCCTCGATTGGTCATGGGGTTTAATTAGATTGTTACTCTTATATTATTTAGCTACGCAGGTATCTAATGCACTTATATATTAATTTTATCTCGGTCTCTTATCTCTACATGTGCACACATGCATATGTATATACTTTAATTTAATGACAGCCCCAACTCATCCTACCCCCTCCGTACCATGTACCGCTCAAGGTAACAAACCACGATCCAATATCCGTACCACAAAATGGAACATAATGCGAACCAGGTAAGACCACTCGTCTGGCCATACCACACTTCCACCCCTCTTTGGGTCATTGCAGCGCTGAATAGTACAGATCTCGCAAATCCTCGAGATTTTTCGAGGATATGAGATTGGTATGCATTATTCAGATTCTGATATGACCGAGATGACTCGGGTTCAGCCAATCCTTGATACCATGGTTTGAGCAACAGGGGTTGACTGTCTAGGCGATTTTGATGACTAAACTATTCCTCACTTTGTGTTGAAACCATATGGCATCTCATATCCATACAATAGTCCCTTATAACTCATTATTCACATATTTATCCCTCACATGTGGGGATCATGATTAGTCCTTATGGGGGTCTCTAATATTTACATATTACTCCAACAAATGGACACGGGTCTATCATTCTGTGGGACTAAAATGAAAATAAATTATTTGTCTAAGATTTGTATATATTTACTAGAAATGCTACAGACCGTCATAAAAATCTTAAGATTCTTAACGTAAAAAGAACAACATACCTCAATCTCAGACAAATACGCTTCTCCTTCTTCTTGCTTGGATTTCAAACTGTCCGATGAATTACACATATCCCTGAGTATAAGCATACAGAAGTCAGCCCCTTAGAAATTCCAATGTAAAACATAATTTAAAACCAACTTTTTTAAAAAGAAAATCTTAAAGACCATTAAGTGCAAAAGAAAGAAAATAACAAAATATGTATTCAAAACTCTCAACGTTTACCAGCAAATACACAAATGAGGGATAAACAAAGTAACAAACATATATGGAGGCGATCGGGTAAGAACTGTTCTCACTATAAGCTTCATGAGAACTCCATGCATAGCCATCCTATGAATGATCCGAACCATTCGCATTGATTAACATGGCTAAATTATGATAAGCTAAGTTATTCGGAATCCATTTGTCCATCATCGTGTCATTACAAAGATAACGATATTCAACCATGCATTTTGCAACACTTTAATGCATGAGCAAACGAATATCAAATAACTTGATCTCACATCCCTGGACTAATTAAGTTAATTAAGTCATGTAGATCAAAATGAACGGTTCAGATCATTCAAAGAATGCCCCAAAATAGAGTTTTCATTTGGTTCTCACCAATGGAGTTCTCACCGGATTATTAGCCTATATATAATTTAAAACAGTCATCTATAACTATTATAATGAGAGAGTTGGAGTTGCCATTTGTAAATCTACCAACTTACGTGCATTGTCCGTGAATAACTAATATAAAAAAATCTCAAATTGTTGATCAGACTACGACAGAATTTTTACTTTAAAAAATATATATTTATTAAGGCGTGCATCGCACGTGTAAATTACTAGTAATCTAATATTATAATGGGACTCGAGTACGTCGGAATTTTTATTTTATTTTTTTAAATATTTATTAAGACGTGCATCGCACGTGTAAATTACTAGTATATATAACTCTACAGGTGTTATTTCAAGAAGATGCTTAATATTTACATAAACAAGAGACAGTATTTTTACCTTCCAGTCAATTCCAAGTTTTGCCTCAAATCAGCAATCTCAGCTTCAGTGGTGGCTAACCTCTGTTGGGATATTGCTTCAGCCTCAATGGCTTCCTTTACCCGCATCTCCAAATTGTGCTCATCAAGGGCTGATTTGAGGCTCTCAACATCAGCCCATGCCTTGTGTTCCATGTCTCTGCATTCCATGATGTCTCTGCAGTACAAACCGGTGGAATCAGATTATTTTGAGTTGCAACATCAGAGTTCAGAACACACTAAATAACTTATGTACTATAACTAATAAAAGTACAACAACAACAACAACAAGAAAGCCTTTTTTCCCAACTAGTTGGGGTCGGCTACATGAATCTGGTTTTCCATTCTATTTTTCTATTCTGCTCGGTTTAGCGCAATATCTTCTGTAAGGTCATTTCTCATTACTAATCAAAGTAGCGAGCATAAAAATATGAAAGGGTAAATTGTTCTGACTCTCCAATCCCTAACATACTGTAGACAATTAGAAGATAATCAAGAAAATGAGACATTGATTATCAACTTTGTTAGATAGACTATACACACTATACAGACAATAATCAAAGAGGTGGATGTTTATGAATGCTGATTGCTAATTTCCATAATCAGATAGTGGCCTAAACTCACATATTGGTTTATCAAAAAGATTATATGAAACCAGCCACATTCAGGTAAAGTGTTCCTAATATTACAACTTAAGCTACCTGGGTCAGTCTACAATCACATAATGGGCCATTTTCAAGGATGACTACTTCCATTCATTATAATCTTCATCCTGTAGTGATAGCTTTTAAGCATACATTAATTGCTTACAAATTGAGCAGTTCTTCAATCAAGAAAGTGATCACCACACTACCAGTGTATCATAAACAAGTATGAGGCCGTGAAGACCGGGATGAGCCAATCTATGTCGCAATTTATAGTTAATAAAACTAATCATCAAATATTTAAAACTCACCCAGCTCACCATAATTAAGAGTTTTGTATGTTAAAAATTGAGATCATGAACCCAACTGACCTACCCCTCTGAGTTTCTGAAAAAAGTAATTCAACAGCCAATCTAGAGATCACGTCTCACTAACCACACAGCCCATCTCTCTAGTTACGAGAGTAAGTAGGCTTCAATTAATTAATCTAATTCATAGCATCCTTATAAAGAGAAAAATTAAATTTAAAAAATCTTATTTTCTTTCAATATTATTAGAAATGTCCGCATAATCAAATTCGCCAAAAAATATTTACATTGTCGACATTATTCCAAGTCATAAAATGAACAACTTGGTATTAGACTTATCCTTAAATAAAGCAATGAAATTATAATTTTTTCATAAATCAAACAGTGAAATTATACTAGGCCATCCCAAGGAGGTAACTATCATACCTCGAATCAGTGGATTCACGCCTATACATGTCTAGAATTAGCTTCAATTCATGATCACTTTCTCGTAGATCTTCAACCTAAACACAACAAATGACAGGTAAAACATCTGATGGCTGGACAAGCATAAGCAGTATATGTGGAAGAAGAAAAAAAAAAGAAAATTAGAATAATGTAGAATCAGATCATATTTAACAACTTTGCATAAAAGAGGGAGGTGAGCTTTGGGAAAGACACCTAAGGCTGTCTAGTATTGGAAAGCAAAATCAAAGAAAAAGAGAAAAGCAATATTGAACACATTCACAATTAAGCACTCCTGATAAGTTGACCACTTTCATGATGATAATGCAAATGGTAATGGTACCAAAACATAAAAAAGATATGGCTTGCACTGGAGTGAATGCCAAAAAAACAAGTAGAAAAGATTGTAAAATGTAGAATGTAGAACTTTCATAATGAGTTAACTCATGCAAGGATCTTGAGATAAATATTTTGCAGAACCAGCAGACTAAACAGAAGAATAGTACAAGATAGAGAAACCGAAAGAATGGAACCAATTAAAAGGAAAAAGTGAACGTATTTGAATGGTTTAGTCCCTTAGCCAACTCAATAGCCTGCTCGATCAAGTGGCTCCCAAAATTATAGTCAAGGGGTCCAAATAACGAGAAAACAAAATAAGAGCAGACAGAAATCCCCAGGGACTTTGTTTCTCGTAATTCACTCAAGAACTTAAATTGTCCAGTAACAATGGGAAGAAACATAGGAACATCAAGGAGCATTGGGCGCGTATAGTGACTTATTTAATTCATATAAAGAAGGGTAACAAAGTAAGAAGAACAGGTGGGAGCAGAAAACTCTAATAAAAGGTTGTAGATGCTCATAGGTATACAAGGCTTCCATAAAAAGATTAAGACATTTCCAGGAAAACTAAAACAACAGAAATCGCAAAAGTCCCAAGTTTAAAGTTCAAAGAGCTGGTAAGATACTAAGAAATAAAATATAACAAAAACCTATGTGTGTTTTGGCAATATAATCCAGCATAGCTTAAAGTACAAAGAACAAAGAAGAGGGTCGTCCAAGGAAACGAGTTCTCATTTCCCAATGTTTAATCAATATACAGAGCCAACAGAAAGATTAACATATAGCAAATTAGCAATAAGAAACTGCTTTCACTTCTCTGCCTAAAGTAAAAGTATAATTATATATATATAATTATATATATATATATATATATATATAGGGAAATCTTCCATTGAGCCCACTTTTATGAGTACTCCGTGAGCACCCGTTGATATGAGCCCCCCATGGAAAATCTGAACCACTCATCTTGTTCTACACGGCTAAGATAGTCTAGAACAAGAAATCAAGTAATTTGAAGTTTATTTATTTATGTTTACAACATCACAAAATTGTATGGCTGAAAATTCTTTCTTTTTCTAGTAGCATGATGGATGGGCAAATGAATGTCAAATAATTTGATTTTTTGTTCTTAGGCTATCTTAGGCATGTAGAACAAGACGAGCGGTTATATATATATATATATATATATATATATATATATATATATATATATATATATATATAATCTCCGACTAAGGTTATCAAACTACTGTTAGCAACTAATATATTGAGAGAAAATGAACTATTATATGAAGTTAGTGACAACAGCTTCTCATCCTACTCCAACAGAGAAATTAGCCAGTCTGAATCTTCAATATCTAATAAGACTGGTCAATAAAATGTGTGATGCACGTTAGAAAGATTTTAAATAAGAGTGTGAACTTACTACGTTATTTAGCTTAGAAAATAACATTTCACTTTATAACTATTTCTATTCTGTTAAATATTTAATTTCAATTCAAAACAGGGCAGGGGTTCATTTTTCTTGTTCTTTCCCCTATCTTCTTATTAAATTAAACGAACGGGTATACAGCTCTTAAAGTTCCCATAATCTATTGCAATGTGCAAAGATTCCCCCCCCCCCCCAAAATTTGTTGAGGGTTACATTTTGTTACTAGCAAAGTGCCTTAAACAAAATCATAAAGGAGTTAGTTGCAGTGCGTTGCATTATAGATAATTTTAATTAATAAATTTGATAAAATTTACTACACCGAGAATCATTAGTTTATATTATATTTCATTAACATAAAGATCTTATTGAGTTTGTACTTTATTCATTGAAGGGCAACACTGAGAGACATATAACATATTTCTCGAACTCAAAATTTTTATAGTAATATTAGTAAAACATGTGTAATGCATCTATGTTAACTATTTAGAAAATAAAACTAAATATTGTCATAGTCGTGATTTTTGCGCATTGTACAGATAAATCTATCAGCCATAATTTACTATATGAAAAGATTGCCTAAATAATTGGCTACTATGATGGGTAAAAATCAAAATGAGCATGTACATTTAACAACTACAATGTAGTTTTTAAAAAGATTTTAATTGGTACCTATTATTTTATGCCTAATTAATTAGCACATATCATATATAATTGTGAGGTATATTCGGTAGCTATCATATATTTCTTATATAAATATGCATTGTGCATGTAATCTTACAGATATAATATAGTCTTTCAAAAGGCTATCTCATTCCCAAATACATGTCGCATGGTGGCTCTCCCGCCAAGATTGCAAAACACAAAAAGAACCAAAAAAATTAATTTGGTAAGAGTATCATTTAGCTTTTTAACCGTAGAAGAATGCCAAAAATCAGAAACTCATGCTACGGTTTTGTTTAAACAGGCTATTTAAACCTGTCTTTTTTTTAATACTGTTTCCCACTTTTCAGTGAGAGACCCAGCATTAATTTCCCGCCAGAGACGTATTAATTGGGATGTTGGAAATTCACCCCACCCAGCCACACTCAACACACAAACACACCACCACGCATACAAAAAGGACGACCAAATCTTTTTACCTAACTAATTGGCAACTACGATGGAAACATCCAACCCTCCATGCATTTTAAGTTTACCAGCATATTTTTAAAAACATGACCTAATCAATTGGCACCTACAAATATAAATGCATGTCCTAACTAGGAAGGAGAGAATTACTCTCTAGTGTTGTCTACCTTGTTCAGAAATAGTATTCAATCCATAATTTTAAATGTAACCCAACCGCAATTTCCTATATGCATTATTAATGGGCAGCAAAAGCAAAGTGCCCCTGTACTCTAGCTGGTAAGCAAGAGGTCATGTTCGAACGCCCGCTTGCACAATTCCCCTACTGTGGGATGAGCATGAGTATGTTGAGGTGGGTGTGTGGCTGTGGCCATGTTCAATAAAAAAAGGTAGCAAAATGGAGCATAGTAAGGCTCTGTTTGGCTTTTGCTATTGGAGAGTGATAGTGGGTTTACAAGCACTTTTAGACTTTTAGACTCAAAATAGGTGTTTGGAGAACTTAAGTAAAAGTGTGTTTAGCTAAAATTATTTCTTCAAAACTACTACTTTTAGCCTTTTCGTCAACACACCTAAAGTTGGGTTTTAATCTTTTCAAGAAAAGTGTTTTTGGTTACTCAGAAAATTTGAAGTAAAACATACTTTTCTCTAAAGAACTTTTGCCAACAGTACTTCATTCACAGCAATGGTCAGAGCCTCGGTAACATTACATATTGACCTAATCACATAAAGAAAATTTTGTAAATAATGAAATGGAGCGGCATTATAGGAATTATCAAAATCAACAGGAGAATATAAAAATATTCCCTTAACTAGTACCTTATAAACCAATCTCGGTAACCAAAATTGTTTGTTGTACTCTGAATAAGGAGAAGAGAAAGAAGGAATATGAAAAGGAAACCCTTAATTAAGTGTTGCAACCAAAGGTTTACAAACCCGGTTTCGGTTTTGGTTTCGGTTTCGGTTTTGGTCTGTCCAAAATAAGTAGGTTCCTCTAGGTTTCACTTAAGTTCTGGTAGCAGGTTTGCCCAGATAATTATAAAGTGAACAATAGTAAGTTCTATTGAATTTATCAAATTAACAGGGGTATTTTAAATGTTTTTATGCGCAAATGGGTGAGATCCGGTTCAAATCTCACCCAAACCAACTGTAAACTTATTTAGTCAGCTCTGGTCAGATTTGAACATGTCTGATCCCCTTATTAGCTATGGTAACCCTAATCCATCCTCTCAAGCCTCAAGCCGCCGCCTTATTTCTGTTGTTCCTCCTCATCTTCTTCTCTCTCCCTCTCTCTTAGTAGTCTCTTAGCACACGAGTCAGGTAAGAAGAAGCACGCAAAGGCAACGACAACAACTCAGAGAAGAATTGAGGCAAAGAAATGTAAGTTTTTCTTCTTTTATTACCTTTCCTTGCCTTTCTACTCCATCTTCTATCTTCTTCACCCCCCATCCCCTTTTTATAAAAAAAAAAAACTTAGAAGCTTTCCAATAAGGGTTTCGGCCGAAACCAAGTTCAACCCCTCCTTCTCAGAAGGTTTCCCTTTGAAACTGATCCAAAACAGATCGGCTGAAACCTAAAACCATGTTGCAACAGTCCCATAAAATTCAACATCTGACACCATAATGATCTAAATAGTAGCTGTCCGCTTAACTATCCTGAAGTAACAATTAGTATGCAGACATAACTGACTACTGGAATCATTCTTGAAAAATTGTACAGTCAAATAAATTTACACACAACCACATATGATGGAGTAATGGACAAATAATATATCAAGTTAAAGGCAAAACTAAAAGCTTATTAATTATCATATTCATTGTGTTGCAAAAAAATGTAACATAAATACTTGAAGGCTCGTCTGTAAGGAATCAATACCACTGCCTGCAACTTCTTTATTTCAGAAAACTGGTTGGCGGACCTGCCAGACAATGCTTCCAGTTGGCTGACCTGCATTGATAGTATAGATTTAAGGGATTGTAAAATTATACTTTTGAACAGATTCAAGGAAGGCAAATAATTGGAAAGATACTGGAAGATCTCACCTTCCTATCTAGTATACTAGAAAGTGACTGAACTTCAGCTCGTAGGGAATGGACCTCTGTAGTTGCATCTTTATATCTACTAACTTCACTTTGCATGATCGCCATATTTTTAGGAAGGGATGAAACCAATGCTTTAAACTCTGCAATTATTTCTTCCCTACCTGCAACACACAAGGAAAGCTGCTAAAAAGACTATACAATGAACAAAAGAGAAGTTCTACTACTCTTAGACTAATGACATCAATTATCCTCAATACCAGGTTCTCTGGAAGTTTGCTCAAGTTTGCTCTCCAGTTGAAGCTTTTCTTCCACCAATTTCTGAAAATCCTGTTCTAGCTTAGCTATTTGAGATTCTGAAAATGCAGAGAATCTTCGAGAAAGGTCAGCTATATCAGCTTTCACATTAACTTCTTTCTCGTACCAGGTAAAATTATCCTTTTCAACCTAAACAACGGATTTGAAAGAAAATCAGCACGGCGCATGAATGCCAAAATTAAATAAGAATATAAGCTACATGCATCTACCAACCAGTTACCACCTGTAGTTTCTCTAGTGATGTTCGACACTGATCCATGTCTGCCTTTGATTTATCCATCTGTTCGCTCAGCAATAGATAAACTTTGGAAGAAGAGATACTTTGTACATTCACCATAGCATTCTGGCAAAGCGAATTTCCCCAAGTACAAAATCAAATTGGAGATGAACTTGTCTGTTGCACGTTCTATATGCTAATTTAAAAAACAAAAGAATGCAAAAAAAAATAATAATAAGCCAGACCTGCATGTCAGCTAGCTTCTTCAAAATTTCTATTCTTCTATCATGGAGACTTTTTATTTCAACAAGCCGGCTTGAAACTAAGTTCTGTTCAAAAACTTATATCAGAACATATAAACGTTGCATGCAAAAATAATTGCATTTTAAACAAGATGTACCTTCAAATCCTTGTGTGTAGACTCCAAGTCCTGCAATTCCTTCTCTTTATTTCTATGCTTATCTCCAGCAACAAGTTTATTACCTAAAGTTGGAAAAAGGAAAGGTGCCCCTCGCCCTGCATCCTTCTGTGCCTTGAGATTTGCCAATCTACAATTGCTTTCTTCCAACTCTGCAACAGTAGTTGCCAATTCCCCTAAATAGAATTTTCAGTAGTCAGTTTCATAGTAAGAAAAATACATCCAGAACAAATTTCCTGCCTGATCTCTTTTTTATATTAAAAGGATCAGATCCACAATATAGCACGCTCAGATATTTTTACGTATTGAAATCAGAAAAAATTTTGGGATAGCTCTGAATAATACCAGCTAAACGCCTACAGTCAGCCTTATTTTTGGCATCCATATCCCGATGGTACTGGACTTTATTGGCCAATGGTCTGTGCTCCAAATGAAGCTCATTAATTGCCAGACGAAAGTTCCTAACTTCCATCTGTAAGTCATTGATTGCCTTCTTCAATTGTCTTCCGGATTCTGTAGAAGCATAATACTAAATTTGGAGCAGACGGAAATGGAACGAACGATTATTATGACTGTTAAATTCAAACATCCTACCATCTTCTGGCAAAGCCATGCAGTAAGCAGAGACAGATTCATCATTTACACTCCACACATAATTAACAGCAGCTAAAATATTCCATAAGATATTTCTTGTTGATGCATGTGATGTCTGGATATTGCATTCCATTTCACAGGAGGTTTGCACATCAGAGCAACTTTCAGTAGCACCTGTATCCAGAAGCCTTGTCAAAAAATCTTCCTCCAAGGAGGCTCCATCTGGATGAAGGAAAGAAAGGACAAGTAAGAATGTAGCTGTAATCAGCCTCTATCAGATGGAGCACGATGTAATATATATATAAAATTTTACTCAATAAAAAACAATCAATATAAAAATCATTCCAAGATGAGTAAGATTGTCATTAATGTAGGAACTACGTCGATTACTTTAGAACTAAGGCTCCATAAGGGCGATGTAGAAATTGATTAAATAACAACGGTTATATTTTGTAAAATCAGATACAACTCGCACTACTTGAATGAGGCAGGTGGTTTCTATTCTAGCTCAACATCGATTGGCTTAAAACACACCAATTCCACAGAAGACGTCTTTCACGGATATGGATTAAAAATTTCCCAGGTACCGAGACAAGTCGGATCAATCAAATCTGACATCAGGGACAGGGTTATAAATGGCAGATGTCGGTGTCATGTCCGATAAGATATGGCAGGCGATATCGCGGGATATACACAATATATCTGATTGTCATGCAGGACATAAATATACATCCTATATGTGATCTAGATAACATTTATGTACATTATATTATTACATCCTAAATGTGATATAGATAACATTTACGTACATGATATTATTACACATCATCTGACTATTACAAATAATAGGAAACTAACTACATTAATGAATGCAAAATGCATTTCGCACACAATGACATAAATTTCATACAATGATGAAGAACATACCAAGGTTCTATGTCAAAATGTCACAGACAGATGCCTGTTTTTAAAAGATCTGTTGGATGGCAGACGTCGAGGGCATGCAGTAAATATCTGAATGACATGACAAATAAATACATCTCCCAAGTCCTAAATGTGTCAAAAAAAAAGACAAACTATAACAAAGAAACAAAAGACACCAAAATAAAATACTTAAAAGACAAAATCTAAGGTTTTGATTGACATAGACGGTGAATTAGGGACCGATTTGAACCCTAGCTGCCCACCATGAAAATATCTATTGTAATCGTTATACCAAGTTACTGGGTCAGTACCAGACCTATCTCTAGAAAAACATAAATTGCCTTTACCATATTGGGCAACATTTAGAACATGATGTAGTAAACATGTAGGAGGATATGTCGGGTGATATATCACGAGAAATATCGTACTCAACCTGATGTATCAAGGATATTTTTTTCCAAAAAGGACAGAAGAATTTAAGTGGCATATCGGTGTCGGAGACCCTTCAGAAATGGCATGTCAGGGGAATAGATTGGATATGTCGAGGAACATTCAAGACACTAATGAGGGTGAAAAGAATTGGTTCCAAACAGAACTAACCCAGCAGCTAATACTCGAAAAGAACTGTGAGTATTGACCTAGTAATAGTTGCTATAAATAAACAGCTATGATGTTCGCAAAGCTTGAATTCACACACAAAAAACAATTATGTGGAAGCATAAGACCCATTTTTTCCTTGCATGTACCTTTTTCTCCTAGTGTTCCTTTTCCTCTTGAAAACTGACAACAAAGGCAGTTAACAAAGGCAGTTGATACCAAAATTTAAAGAGTTACTACAAACGTATGGAAGAATATAACCCATTCTCTCCTTGCACTAGTGTCCTTTTTCTCCTCTGCCTCCCATTTCCTCTTGAAAATCGGCAGAAAAAGGAGTTGATTTTACGATATAAAAAGTTAGTGAAAAAAATGACTAAAACAAAAAACAATTCTGGAGAAGTCTGTCACTCTCTCTCCATCTCTTTATCTCTCTAGACTAAATAAAAAACAATTATGTGGATGCCACTCACTCTCTTTATCTCACTGATGATTAGAACCAAAAACAAAACTGTGGAAGCATACAACCAATTCTCTCGTTGCACTTGTGTCATCTTTTTTCCCTTTCCGCTGAAAACCTGGCAATCAGGGTAGTTGATACCACAATATGAAGAGTTAATGAAGAAAAATTGAAACAGACAACAATTTTGTAGAAGTCTCTCCCTCCCCACCCCCCCACCCCCTATCTCTCTCTCTCTCTACAACAACAACAACAACAACAACAACAACAACAACAACAAAGCCTTTTTCCCAACTAGTTGGGGTCGGCTACATGAATCCTGGTTTTCCATTCTGCTCAGTTTAGCGCAATATCTTCTGTAAGGCGACAAGCTATCTTATCTTTTTTCACCGTTTCCACCCAAGTTAGTTTAGGTCTTCCTCTACCCCTAACTCTACCCTCAATACTTATCAAATCACTCTTTCTAACAGAGGCACTAATAGGTCTACGTGTGACATGTCCAAACCACCTGAGGCGATTCTCTCTTAACTTATTTTGGAATGGAGCTACCTTTAGCATGTCTCGTATATGCTCATTTCTAATTCTATCCTTCCTTGTTTTACCACACATCCATCTTAGCATTATCTCCGCTACATTCATTTTTTGGACATGTTGTTTCTTTGTTGCCCAACACTCTGCTCCATACATAATTGCTTGTCTAACAGCCGTCCTATAAAATTTTTCCTTCAGCTTCAAAGGTATACGTTTGTCCCACAAAACATCACTGCGACTTCTTCACTTAAGCCACCCTGCTTGATCCTATGTATAACATCTTCGCAAATCTCCC
This sequence comes from Hemerocallis citrina, assembly GCA_017893485.1. Lineage (NCBI taxonomy): Eukaryota > Viridiplantae > Streptophyta > Magnoliopsida > Asparagales > Asphodelaceae > Hemerocallis > Hemerocallis citrina. The sequence continues at coordinate 17,767,669 of CM030361.1, read as the reverse complement.
CATCTCTTTGTATAATTGAGCCTAAATATCGAAAACGGTTTCTCTTAGGTATCTCTCGGCCATCAAGCTTCACTACTTTCTCAGTTGTGTTCCGAATATCACTAAAATTACATTCCATATACTTTGTTTTAGTTATGCTTATCCTAAAGCCTCTAGCTTCTAAAGTTTCTCTCCACAATTCTAATTTAGCATTGACTCCTGCTCTAGTCTCGTCCACTGAGACGATATCATCGGCAAAAAGCATACACCAAGGCACCTCATCTAGTATTCCTCGTGTCAATTCATCCATAACCAAAGTAAAGAGGCAAGGGCTTAAAGCCGAACCTCGGTGTAAACCTACTGTAATAGAAAAATCGCTAGTCTCTCATGTGGTTGTTCTAATTGTGGTCGTTGCCCCTTCATACATATCCTTCATTACCTCAATATACATTATTATATACAGAATAGTTACTCTTTTATTATTTAACACCCACTATACTATGTCTCTAGGGACTCATATGTTTTTCTAGATCTATAAAAACCATATATAGATCTTTCTTATTCTCCCTATATTTTTTTCACAGGTCTCCTCAGTACATAAATTGCTTCCATTGTTGATCTCCCAGCCATAAACCCAAACTGATTCTCAGACACTGTAGTTTCTGGTCTCAGTCTAAAGTTCATCACTCTGTCCCAAATTTTCATCGTATGACTCATTAATTTAATTCCTCAGTAGTTTGAGCAACTTTGAATATCTTCATTATTTTTATATAAAGGTACTAAAATACTCTTTCTCCATTCATCGAGCATCTTCTTAGTTCTCAAAATTTTATTAAATAATTTTGTTAGCCAACCCACTCCTACATCCCCAAGGCATTTCCAAACTTCAATGGATATATCATCTGGTCCTAAAGTTTTTCCTATTTTCATCCTTCCTAGAGCATTTCGAACCTCCGAGGTCCTAATTCTACGAAAAAATATATGCTCTCAACTCTTCCTCGAGTCCTCGATATTTAAGTTGCTCACAACCATTACGTTTCTTAACTTCTCAAAGTAATTTCGCCATCTTTCCTTAATTTTCTCATCTTTTACTAAGATTTTTGAATCCTCGCTCTTAGTACACCTAATTGTATCCAGATCTTTTGTTTTTCTATTCTTTTGTTTAGCAAGCTTATAAATGTTATTTTCTCCTTTTGTTTCTAATTTTGTATATAAATCATCGAAAGCTTTTTCTTTTGCATCTCTTACCGTTTTCTTAACTTCTTTTCTAACAGTCTTATATCACTCCAAATCATCTTCATTTCTATTCTTTTGCCATATTTTGAAGGTTGATCTATTTTCTTTCACAATATTTTGAAGTTCTTCTTGCCACCACCATATTTCTTTATTTAGCAACTCTCTACCTTTAGATTCTCCAAGTACCTCCTTTGAAATTTTTCTTACGTATGTAGCCATTTTAGTCCACATCATATTTGTCTTTCCTTCCCAATTCCATGATGCTCCTTTAAGGACTTTATCTCTAAAAACTTCTAGTTTATCTTCCTTCAAGTTCCACCACCTAATTCTTGGGCTCCTAATCTCCTTCCTTGCACATATGTGTTTCCCAAGCTTAACATCCAATACCATTAATATATGATGTGAGGTTAAACACTCTCCTGGTATAACTTTACAATTTTTACATGTCAAGCGATCTACCGTTCTAGTGATGAAAAAATCAATGACTCCTATTTGCCCAACTTTTAAAGGTTATCAAATGTTCTTCCCTCTTCCTAAAATAAGTATTTGCTAGTATAAAATCATACGAAACAACAAAATCTAATAAAGCCTCTCCACCATTCTTATTTCCAAATCCATATCCTCCATGCACCATCTCATATCTCATGTTAGCTTCTCCTACATGTCCATTGAAATTCCCTCCTATAAATAGTTTCTCACCTAAGGGTACTCCTTAAATTATCTCATCCATATCTTCCCAAAATTTATTTTTAGCTTGTGCATCTAATCCTACTTGGGATGCATAAGCACTAATAATATTAATCATGTTTCCCCCTAATACAAGCTTAATTTGTATTATTCTATCATCTTTCTTATTAACACCTACTACATCTCTTTTGAATTTCTTATCTACTAAAATTCCTACTCCATTTCTATTTCTAATTTTACCGATATAGTATAATTTAAAACCATCTATCTCTTTAGCTTTCTCCCCTACCCACTTTGTTTCTTGTACACAAGCTATATTAATATTCCTTCTAATCATGGTATCTATTAGTTCTATGCATTTTCCTGTCAATGTTCCTATATTTCACGCCGCTAACCTAAGCCTATTTTCCTGAACTAGCTTCTTTACCCGCACACGTCCAGATTGGTGTATGAACCCTTGCCCATTTTTCACCGCACCTGGGCGCCGGTGCGACAGCCCCTCTCTTTCATGCATGAAAATCAAAAGCAGTTAAGAGAGAAGTGGACTTGTAGCAATTCTCTCACCCTACCGCTATCCCTCCCTCTTTGCACTTTTATCCGCTCTTTCTACCTCCTTTCTCGATTTTTCCTTGCTTTTGAAAATCGGCATGAGAGTTGTTGATATGTGCCAGTGCCACCGCCCCCAATATCAAGAAGTACGAGATGAGAGAAAGGGGATTTAAGTCGAAATATAGTAAACACAATTTTCCAGGTTTTCACCCAAACACAATTAACTTAGAGCCGAATTATAATAAAAGAATCTAAATCAGGTTCAAGGTTTGGATATACTTTCACATATTGAAAAAATCACTCCCTATTTCCTCTTTGATACTCTATTCCTCTTGGTCATCCTACCACCCCACCCACCATTCACCTGGATATTGCAACAAGACCCTTTTTCAATTTTTATACTTCTTTTCCTTTCATTTTGTTATTTCTAGAATACTGCTCATTCTTTCTTATGTTTAATTTTTTGTATTTTAATAAAGTTTATCATCCTATGCTTCAATGCTTGAAAGAATATCCCCAAAAGCATTCAGACAAATTTGGTCTAGATCTTTACACTGGTAGGGTAATATGTGCATCCGGACCCTACCTATTACATTTGGTAAATATCATGTTTCTGGTCTGACCAAGCCAATGAGAATTTAAATGATAGAGAATAGTGATAAAGTTGTACGCAACATTTGGTACAACATATATGTACAAGTCTCTTTCAAATATTCATTCTAATTTTACAATTGGGTATAAACACTATACATGCCTAATTGTAGTAACCCTTAGATATATGGTAATCTATGATACGGAAAAGCTTAGCTATTATAATGATGAGAACAAAAGAACAACCATCTAAAAAGGAACTTCATTTGATCATTATTCAAACTCTAACAATGAAGAACTAGCACAGAACAAATGAACAATGCAAATTGAAACTAATTCTCATATCTTCCTTACTCAACCCCTACAAAGATTATAACTTTTTAATAATCTTGACATGGATGATGCTCCTCTACTAAAACTCATTAACAGAAAATTGCAAATTTGCATTTCAATGACAAAAAATACTATGAGAATTTTACGTATCTCAACTATTGCTGTTTATTGAGAATTTCTCAGGCGGAAACTAAAGCTCTAGAGAAATGGTATAACCCGTATACAGAAATCTTGGCCGACGCATTCAGTTCCATGGGTAAGGGTCTCTTTCAAATGAGACCCAAACCATATCACAAATTCAAATGGTTCAGAATTTTATTGCCTGTGCATGCTCAAGGATGCTAGCACGGTCCAAGACCATATGGTCAAATTAGCAGTCCGCCTTGCTGGTACAAGATTAATTGTTAAAATATTAAAATGAAAAAATAACAATCAATATTAAATTAAATGGATAATAGTCAAATCAGCTTTGATTCCTTCCTTTAATAGGAAATGGAATGAGAATGTTGGGTTCTCCAATGATTCTCCCAGGGCATTATATTAACTAGACACTAGTTACCCCACAACTAATACTTCCTAAGAACCAACAGAGTTTACTATCAGGTTATTGACAATTTCTTTTACCTAAAAAAGTTAGCAATCAAACAACCCATCGTTTTAAATGTTGATGTGCAAGCTATTTAACACTTTCCCATTCAAATAGATAAATTCTAGCTATTCATTTGTTAAAAGGCACTCCAATACCTATTATTCATTTAAGGAAATTCCCATAGTCACCGTCCTCCCTCCGCAAACCCCCTTAGCTGCCACAATGACGAGCCAGTATAAACATTTATTCATATATATATCTGAATCAAATAGAATTCAAGTCAAATCTCTAATGTTCAAATAAAATAACTTTCCCTTCATTTACGAGGAAAAAAACTAGGACTGAGAACTCAGATTTGGTTCCTCGATAGGAAGGTTTCGATTGGTTGGGTTAGTTTCCATCCCAGGTTAAGTTTTGGATTCAGTAGTTATTCCAATGATATAGAATATCAAATAATAATTCTCTTCTACTTTTTTGAATTAAAAAATAGGGGTTTAATGTTAAGATACATGATCTTTGAAATATTTTTTAAGTTTTCATGTGACTTGGTGTATGGGTTGGGTTGGATCCAGTTCAAATACGAGTCAATTCAATTTTAAAAGCTATGAGTTAGTTGAGTCAGCTTGGACTTAGGCTGGATCAAACCCGCAGGATACCCATTTATATCACACCTTATAAGTGACAGCTTCGCATAAAAAGAACAAACACACAAATTATTGGCTTTTCATTGGGGTATTTTTTTATTTTTTTTTGGTTGGGGGGGGGGGGGGGGGGGGGGGGGGTTAATAAAAGCCAAGTCCCTTGTACTAGGGCACTCAGTTCCCAAGGCAAGAAAAAGAGGATGTAAACATGAAGACAGAAAACAAGAACATCATCAATAAAAAGCAGTATCTCTCTCTCTCTCTCTCTCTCTTCCCACAGCCCCCTCATATGTCCTCTTTCCCTCTCTCTCTCTCTCTCTCTCTCTCTCTCTCTCTCTCTTCCCACAGCCCCCTCATATGTCCTCTTTTTTTCACTGTTTACAGTTTGCCGAAACTGTTTCTTCTCTTTTTCCTGATCGGCCTCTTTCCAAGCCAATCCAAGACAGCATAAGCCGAAAAGAATGGTGGCGATAGCTCGAACCTTGAGAGGAAAATTAGCATAGATTTGTTTGTTTGAAACGCTCCACAACGAACTCCAGTTGGCAGCACAATTGTGAGGCAAAGGTAGCTCTTCAGGAGTTCCCCGCTTCTCCTTTTCCTTGATTAGTTATGTATTCATTAAGTAGGAAATAAGTTGCAAGATTTCTTAATAGATAGCAGGGGAAAAAATAAGCAACTAATTTACTCAGGTACAAGTAAATAAGAAGAATAACAAATTAAAAACATTAGTTACACAATATGTAAGGAATGCCAGGATAATAGTCTTACGGTATTTTGATAAAGAATGCAGACTCTTAATTCAAGGATTGAGGAGAGTCAGGATTAAACAGTAATTTTACTAAAGGATCCAAAGTGCCTGAATAGGAAATTACGTATTTATCAGAACAGGGGCCTAAGAATTTGTTTAGGCCAACTTAGACATGAAGAACTTAGCAGACTACTAATATTGATTCCCATCTCACCTACACATGTCACTTTGGGAAGGTCTATAGTTGTGTATTGCATAGCCACACCATCTATTCATCATTAAGTGACAACTGGCAAGTTAACTAATACTAAAATTTTGTCGACAATTTGCTTACTCATGGTCCAACATCCGTGACAAAATACAGTGACAAATCTCCATCTAATTAAGAAGATTATATGGGTGAGAAAACCTCTAAAGCATTACAGTTTTTGAAAGGGGTAATAATTTCCACATCACTCTATAAACTGAATAGGCAGCAGTAGTAGCACACTAATAGAGATTTGAGGTATTTCTGGATATGGGGGCAAACCCACTATTCCAATCTGGGATTCTGCCCCCTCATACTGAGCATCCATAGCTGACAACAAATTACAGTCATATACCAGCCAAACTACTGAAATTTTATGATAATAGTGGTTCAGTTGCACCAACTCATATTGCAACTCACAACGAAATGAAATACTTTACTTGCATGTTACAAACACTTGAGGTGACTCTGACATTGATGCACTCGGAATGGCCTAGGTGTGCAGCTAGTTGGCTCCTTTATTAGTGGACTATAAATAATTACTATGCACTTTTTACAGATGAAATATTCACCATCTATAATGATCTTCCGTCTCAATGATGCTTAAGAAGCAACAAAATCACAAGGATAAAGAATATCTAGAGTCTTACCTTCCAGCATATGTGAATCTTTTATATCATATCTCCCATTTTTAGATCCACTTGTGCAAGCAGAGTTCAATTCCAGATCATTCACCAGCTATTGAAACAATCACGAAAAAAAAGCTGTCACCTATGTAGAAATTTGGCAGCATAAAGATGAATAGTTGGACAAGCCATCCCTTACCTGCTCCCAGGACTTGCCAGTCACTGCTAATGTATCCTCATAAGCTATTTGTTGCTTTTCCAGATCATGTAATTTGTTCTCCAAAGCCGAATACTCAACCTTTTGAGCCTCCAATTGTTGAACAAGCTTTTGATTTTGATAGCGAAGAACAGCAACATCAAGCTACAAAAATTGATCACCAAAACTTGATCAGTAATCTTAGAACAGAAATAAAATGCACCCACAACAGAAGTTCTTTACAGATTATATCACATAGACTGACAGAAACAGCAAGTCTCACCATCAAACCTACAGTTTTGCAATAACAGTATTTTTTGGTTTTTTGTTTTGCTTGTGTGTGTGTGTACAGTTTTGCAATAACAGTATTTTTTTGAATTTTTTAGGTTTGCTTGTGTGTATATTCTCACCAACAAACCTACAGTTTGCAATAACAGTATTTTTTGGGTTTTTTTTGGTTTGCTTGTGTGTGTGTATATTCTCACCATCAAACCTACAGTTTTGCAATAACAATATTTTTTGGGTTTTTTTTTTGTTTTGCTTGTGTGTGTATTCTCACCATCAAACCTGCAGTTTTGCAATAACAGCATTTTTGGTTTTTTGTTTTGCTTGTGTGTGTGTGTGTGTTGGGGGGGGGGGGGGGGGGGGGGGGGGGGGGGGGGGGGGGGGGGTTGTTGTTGTTCAAAATAAAGAAAATTGAAATTTATAGCATCTAAAAGTTATCAAACACTTAGAGGAAACCAAAGAAATTTGCAGAATGTCCTTCTTAAACACAAATATTTTATGAAGCGCCTAAAAGATAAATGAAGAAGGTGCAGTGTCACTTTAAATCCACGTTATTGTCTTATGTACAAAATTGTAGTTGCATCGCCCCTGTAAACACCAGATAATGTTTTTTGCATAACAGATATTGATATTGAAATTGGCAGTTAAGCAGAGTGTTCAGAATAAAACAGTGCAAGGAACAATATCATCAACCAAACAGTTGACAATTACTGAACCAAGCATCCTCTTTTTAACTTTGAAAGCCAAATCGATACTTAAGGGAACTAAAAATTTTGATTGACTAGAAATCATATACACACAAACACAAGAATTCAAAGAACACAGAGAATCTGAATGGAATACCACAAAAACTACATCCTCTACTGTACTCGATGAAATCTTGTTTACCAATCAAATTGTAGCAACAACCTTAACACAAGGATATATGCATATGTAAAGCACCAACGGTTGACAGAGTTATGATATAGTAGTAAAACCTTCAACCAAATCCCATGCATTCAACTGTAAGAAAACTATTATCCCTACTCAGTGCAACGTACCATAAATACATCAACAACCTTGTCATCACCATCATATATATAGACCGTTCTGATCAAAATAGAATTGCCTACAGCACCTATAAACAGAAAAAGCTTCGGAGGTAACGAATTTCACAGCCTTTTACCTTCACCAGTGACAGGTCAATTTTTTCCAAATTCATAAAAAGGTAAAATCCGCCACAAAAAGGACCTTGTTAGCAATCCCGTTTAGCCATTTAAAGGATGCACAGTTTTCACTAACTGGACAAGGAGCAGTACTCTAAAATTGTCAAAGTATATAAGATTGTTGGAGGAATTTAAATCATTTTGGAAGGAAAACACTAGCCCTTTTTTGTGGCTAAGTTGAGGAAAAGATAGCTGATGATGATGCACAAATATGTCCACTATAAGTATCCGACTCCCTATCCTTCTAAAAAAGAGTCCAACCTTCAAAAAAGACCATTTTCCCATGTGATTGAAGTTATCATTAGTATTTTCACCATGTGTTAAATCAATTTTAATCAAGTGATTAATATTTTTCCTCGTGTAACTATATTCCTTGAGACTTGAGAGCTCATAATAATTCACCTGCACCTATAATCAAACCAAGGAGGGTAGGATTCATCTACCTCAAATTTGCAAAAAATACTCTCTCCTAAATCTTTCAACGACTTCCTTTCACCAACCATAACTGATATTAGCAACAGAGTAGTCTCTTAGGCAAAACCCATTCTATTTTGTATGTCCATTTTCTACTTCTAACCTGCAATTCAAAGCCTCTACCTCACCTACAAGCTCCCTAATGGCCCAAAATCAATGAGAAGTTTGGATCACTCCAGAAGAGGATTCTTGCATCATCACTAGTAAATAAACAAATATAACAAAATTTCTAATGCTTCAAAGATGGCCCAAACAAGAAGCTGTAACTGATGATAAACAAATAAAGCATATGTAAGACCAAACTATAAAAATTTGAATATGTGAGTAAATCACTGTAGTACCATAGTCAGCATCCTCATAACCATAGTCAAAGAATTGTTCAAGGTAACACTGAAAACAAGACACAAATTGTACTGAATAGTATTAGCAGTACTAGTTAACAAACTACAAACCAAAATCTTCGTGGCTATTGCACTAGAGAGCCTCTAGTCTAGCCAAATTCTTGACTACAATTATTGCAACAATGTCAAAAAACTGTTTCTATGCATAGAAAGTGGAAGCCCAATTTACATGAGGAAAATCCATATATTCGATTAGTAGTCCAACCCTGTACTAAATAATACTACTGATTAATAAAACTATATGACTTGCAAGTTCTACCCAAAAACAATATCAATGTAACAGGTTAGCATCAAACATAAGGAAAAAGTACATTTTTCGAACTAAATAAGAATAAAAAACAAGGATACTCAAAACTAAATAAGAATGCTGATTAATAAGGATTCTCCAAACTAATAAGTGTTTTCAAAATTCAATAGGAATACCAAATAATGAGACTATACGAGTTATTTGCAAGTTTTATCCAAAAAATATCAATGTAACAGGTCAACATCCCAAAAAGAGAGGAAAAACTAAATTTTCAAATACATGAACATATGCATCACGCCATCACCCCCAACTCCGTAATCCAACATGAAATTCAATATTTTGCATAACTCTAATAAAGCACCAAATCTAAACAAAGTTGAACTCCACAAGTACTCAATCCTGCAATTGATTATGTGACCTTTGTGTGTCCAGAGTTAACACTTAACAGATCATCAATAAGCAAGATATCCCTGCATTTGGCATTGCTATACAATAACAAAGGAGCAGCTATTATGATACTATACACTAGATGTTCTCTCATATAAAAAAGTCAATACATGAAAGATACCCATAAATTAAATTTATAACCATGGTTTTAACTATCAATTGAGATCAATGTGATACACCCAAGCTGTCTTGGTTTTTGGCCTACCCTTTCAGTTACTTTCTATCATATGATACTCAAAAGACCAGGAAGAAAGCCAAAAAAATCTAATATTAAGCATATGGAACCTTACGGTGTCATAAAATACTAAGATGTCACCATCAACAATGGATGGGGATAAAATAAGAGAGAGAGAGAGAGAGTAACAACGTGATTGAGTGAAGTGAGCACAAGCAAGACAGAAAAACATCTGAATGTTAGCTTTAAGGTTTAAACATTTATTAGAAAAAATTTAAGTTCATTAATTTAAACACTTACCCGAGAGCAAAAATAAAGTACAGTGAGTCGAAAAACTTGATATTTCCCAAAACATCAAAATCAGTACCAAAATTAGGAGCCTAAGTTCACTTGGGAAAAAAGGGAAAGTCTATATTGAAACAGATTACTTGTTTTCAAACCAAGATATAACATATATAACTTTCGGTAATAGAGCGAACGTATTCTAACATACAGACACAACTTTGTACATACGAGTAAAGCTATCAGTGCAACAACCAGACTAATCTAAACAAACTTCACTACAGTTAAAAGATATTACTTCACAATAAATAGAAGCAACCAATAAGAAATGATATATAAATAAATGTAATTCCTCTATGCAACAACAGAAAGATCACCTAATTTGAAGAGTGCACTTGTGCCATTAATCGACCGCTAACATAAAACAATGTGCGATCTATACAAGGAATAAAACACTATTGCTTTGTTTTAAAAAAAGGCACTATAAATAAGTTAGCATAATAAGTTAGGGCGACCTGCATACAACTCTCGCTAATACTGCTCAAACAACTGCCAAAACACAAAGTCATAACATAGCTAGTTGGATTCAAGTCTTCTAAATTTGTGGGAAAAACAAAATTATCATTAAATGGGCCAATGGCACATAAACTCTCAATATTTCGACCCAGCCAATTTATTGATTGCTCAATCCAAAAATCATACATATCGTGCATTATCAATCTTGTTACACTAACTAGACCATTAAAACTCTGAAGTATATCATACAACATGTGAAATATTCAAACAAAAGTGTGAAGATATTCATTCCTCACATTCAATTACTTTCCAGGTTAACAAAAGCTCAACACTAATCAATAGCTACAGTAATCCCCAAAATCACCTTACAGTGCTTTGAAGAGCTCTAACTGATCGATTTCAGTCCTAAATCAACAACATCCATTCTAAGAACTATAGCATATTAAACAGCAAAACCTTTAACATATGTTTGATGCAACTACACCACTTCCAATAAAATCTACTTAATTATAAACCCTATAAATTGCACAACAGCAATTAAAATCGATCCAATCAATCAAATTAGAATCAGGAAAAAAAAAGCGCGAATACCAAAGACATCGTACCTTCTTATCCTCCGACGTGGCGAAGGGCACGTGCTTCTTGGCCGCCGCCGTTGGTGAGGTAATCGAATTCAAGTGGCGCCGCTTGCGATCAGGCTCGCCCGTGCTCCCCATGGCCAACGAATTCAGACCAAAACCCTAGACCTCAGCTCGATTCTCACATGAGAGCGCGAATTTTGAGGAGGGAGGCGAATTTGGTGAGTTTGTGGATGGGGCAAATTTGCAAACCCTAGATTTTGGATCGACGAATTTAAGAAATTAGGGCAGGAAAAAAAATTTGTGGTTTGATGTTTGGATTGAGAGTTTTCGGTGTTGATTTTTAGGGTTCTAGAATTAGGAATTTTAGAAAGAGAGATAAACCACGAGCACAAAAGAGACAGAAAGGGAATAAAATAAAACAGGATTATGCGAGAAGAGGAGAGTGGTATAGGAAGTTGGAGGGTAGAATGGTAATTTGGTGGGTAACGCAACAGTGAGTCGTTACCTCCGAGGGGTTCTGAATGAAGTCACGAACTCCACGCACGCGTGGGAGGAATTTTTTTTCCGCACTGACCCAATTTTTAAAAATATTGACCAAACTGACTCAATTTCGAAAATATTTACCCAACTAATTCAGTATTGAAAACGTCACCCTAATACGTTCTTGAAAAAAATGGTATAGATTAATTTCATGTCGTTGTTCCAAATAACGGTATTAGTTTTAATTTTTTTTGTATACCACTGTTTGAAAAAACGTCAACCGTATATTTCTTATACAAGTGTAAACCTTCAGACTTAGAAAAAATTCCAGGTGCCGAAACAACTTATAAACGATATTGTTATCCCCAAAAACGACATTCGCATCACTGATGTCGTTGTTTGGGATAACGGCATCAGTTATAATACTCATTAAACTATTTGTCTCCACAGTTGTTCTTTCAAACAACGACTGATATAACTGTTGTCGTTCTTAGAAACAGCAGGCACAGTTCACAGAAATAGATTAGCCAAGTATAAGTAATCAAATGAACTGTTGATGTTGTTTCAAACAACGGCATCAGTTATCTCTGACATTGAATATTATAGCTGATGTCGATATTCCTAACAACGATATCAGTAATGTGAATGTTGTTGTTGGAGATAGCGATTTTTCACATTTACAATTTTTTTCAAGTCAGAGAGTACATGATTGAAAAGAAGTTAACTGACGTCGTTACTCTTAACCGCGGCATGCTTAAAGAAATTAAAACATATGCTGATTTTTTGAACAACGACATGGAATTAAACCTATGCATTTTTTCAAAAAATGTGTTATACTAACGTGTTAAAAATTAAGACAGTTGGTAAATATTTTCAAAAGTGGGTCAGTTTGGTCAATCTTTTCAAAAAATTGGGTCAGCACGGAAAATATTTCGCGTAGGAGCACATTTGGATCCAATGTGGGATATTTAGGGATATTTTGTCCGTGGATGTGGTCTTAGTTTGGGTAATATTTGAGTTGTGTAACTAGATGCTTGAGAATGTGTTTCATTTATGCACTTTTTCTACAACTTTTTTTTTTTTTACTTATTTTGCCTTCTTCGGACGGACAGGAAATGATAGCTTACCACGCGAACTTTATAATTGTAATGTGGATCTCGACATCTATCTGCACGGATCGCCCATTGCTTTGAGCTTCACGGTTTTGCTACCGATTGTAGATAGTTGACGACAATTTGGAAGTTCGTCAAACGAAATAGTTGAAAGTGGAATGGATGAGCTGTGGCTAAGGATGAGGCATATGAGGACGTAGAGCAGGTGGCCATGGATGAGGATGGAGAAGGGAGGATGAGATGGAGATAAAATGGAGAAGTACTTGGCAATGTTAGTGGAAGATATCTAAATGAAGCGGCAATTGTGGTGGGTGTGGGAAAATATATTAGACTAGTCTTACCTTGTGCAAATTGCACAAAGTAAAATATTATTGAGAGACTCATAAAATTATGTGAAAACAAAAAATTTAGAGATGACCTTTAACTATTCGATGATTGGTTGAGACACACATTGTACCTCGAACTCGACAATGACTGCATGCCACATGTGCAATGATGAGAAACCATTTATAACTAAACAATGCTAAAACTCTAGTTTAAACAATTTCTAACTGAACAATGCAACAAAAAGACTATTCTTTTATGTCCTTCACTCCACTCAGACTCATAACGAAGCCTAGTTTAAACCATATCTAACTAAAAAATGCAACAAAAGACTTTTTTATGTCAACTCCACTCTGGCTCCTAACGAAGCCTAAAAACCCCCAAATTTTTTTTAAAATGTAAATTATAGAGTATACGCCTATTCCTAACTTGTGAATCAAATAAATGATTTCATTTTTTTCCACAAAAAAAAAATAAGAAAATTTTTTAAAAATTTGCCTTCATATGAGGAAGAGCAAGAGTTACCGAGTGCGCAATGATGAGAAAATGCAGAAAAAAGATGCAAAGGACTTGGACTGGGAGGAAGAATGGGAAGCTACCTACACCAAGTTCGATTATCATTTTGTAAACATCTGAAGAGACATACGATAAATATTATCGCGTTAAGAAAATATTCGTGCTTCATTTTCATATATCTAAAACACTGAGATAAAAAAAATTTCTAAAATATTTTGATGAACAGTTGGAAAGTGCAATACACCATCTAGTCAAAAACTGCATATATTCGCAACGTAAAACAAAGGGAATAGCATTTATAAGTACTCCATAAGAGAAACGCAATACACGTAATTGTGTAGTACTAAAATTGTTCAGAATAGATTATTGTCACATTTGAAAATTTGGATGTCAATCTATTATGAAGATTTTCTTCAATGACTTTATATTGAAAATTATCTCCATAAATAGATTATGATGCAGGATAGTGACAGTTCTATTACTCTTTCGACATGATGCGGTTACAATTTACACCATATCATAATTAGAAATTACATAAACCAAAACCTCTAATTATGCAGCAAATTCTATTTTAGGGGGGAAAATTAAAATTAAATAAGTAAAATTCCCTTCCATTGGATGTTCAACATATTATCAATTATAATTTGTTTATCTTTTGTTTTAAAATAAATAAAATAAGGAATATCATACTGAATGTTTGAGTACTTTCAAACTGACCATGGTCATAATCAAACTAACCATGGTCTTAATTAGTAAGAATTAAACAAACACTTCATTCTCCCCTTAAAGACCCCTGACCACACCACCTCTGAAACATATCGATGATTAAAACATATACCATACAAAATAGTATGCAATTGATGAACACAAAAGTATAACCCATATATAGGTGATGCGATGGATCAAGTTTATAATCAAACCATGCATTCTATACTAATTATTAACAAACTGATAAAGACTGTTAAAGCTCCAAAGATGCAAACTGCAACTACTTTAGTTCTCTAATTAGAACAAAAACAACAAACTTGATTATTGATATTTGATTATCATAGATAATGTTAACACAAACATTATAAAGAGTTGATAAAGTGTACATTTCCCCCCTTTTTTTTTCCTTGTGTTCTTTTGTGATGTTAAAATCATCTTTACTATAACAAATGAATTTAAATTACATCCATAACGATTCTGATTAAACATAGCCACAATGATTTCATGTAAATGTTGAGAGAAATTGTTTTATCATGTAAATATTTTGGGAAAAAAAATCACAGATAAATATCACGATATAAATTTATATATTAAAATAAGATATATTGTAAAGCCCCTGCCCTAGCTCAGACAATTTTATACAAATTATCAGACAAATTATTTATAATATAGTACAACTGCCTCTCAAAAGGTGGTTAACCGGATTTGTGACTCTTGATCATAAGAAATTATTATTTTAATATTATTTATTGTAGTATAAATCCCGATATGGGACTATTTTATACGCTCTCATCCTTTCTCTCCTGCGTTGACATCACACAAGAGAAGCACCGTGGGCCCCCTTTTTGCCATGTCAGCCGCAAGAGACAGTCACCCAACAGCCACCGGGTGGGCCCCTTTTTCCTCGCTGACGTCATCAGACATCAGCCTTCAACAACAGCACACAAGACTGTTGTTCTTCAACGGGTGGACCCCCCCTTCTCATATATTCAATATATTTACACATATGCCATTACTCTATTATATATATATATATATATATTATACTTTATAGTTCTTTAGAAATTACGGGATGTTACATACACCCACCCCTTTAGAAATCAGCATCTTCACTGAGCACGGGACATGCACAATCTAGTGCAGAATCTACTTTCTAGTCGATGTGGAGCAGTCCGTGAGCATCGCTCTCGTCTTTGGAATACTGGAGACCAATCCCACTCCTCGGATCATTCTGTGGCCCTTACGTCCATCGTCCCGGAATACTGGAGATTGTCTTACTCTGTCGATCATTCTGGAGTCCATAACTCACGGCTCTCCCACACTCAGTGTCGAAAGTCGGCTCTGATACCATTTGTAATGCCCCTGCCCCTAGCTTATACAATTTATCAGACAAATTATTTATAGTATAGTATAACTACCCATCACAGGCTGTCTCTCAAAAGGTGGTTAACCGGAATGGTGACTCTTGATCGTAGGCAATTATTATTTTAATATTATTTATTCTAGTAGAAATCCCGATATGGGACTATTTTATACTCTCTCATCCTTTCTCTCCCGCGTTGACATCACACAAGAGAAGCACCGTAGGCCCCCTTTTTGCCACGTCACCTGCAAGAGACAGTCGCCCAACAACCACCGGGTGGGCCCTTTTTTCCTCGCTGACGTCATCAGACGTCAGCCTTCAACAACAGCACACAAGACTGCTGTTCTTCAACCGGTGGACCCCCCTTATCATATATTTACTCATGCCATTACTCTATTATATATATATTATACTTTATAGTTATTTAGAAATTATGGGATGTTACATATATGAATTTCACGATATGTCTAATATATCTACATCTAAGATAAGATATAAATTTTACGATATGTCAAATAAATATCTGAATAATAATGGAACACACCACCTGTTAATAATATCAAATGAAACCAAAATATTCATAGTTTATATGCAATTACTAATCATTTTTTCTTGCATTAGCAGTTTTTTATACCAAAATCTACATGTCCACTAAATATTTATTGAGAAACATTACGTAAATGCGAACATACATATGAAATTTGGGCAAAAAATAAAGTACCCCCCCCCCCCAAATGTTTGGGCTTAATACAATATGTCATATATCGTTTGAAAAAGTACATTAAACACATTTCTCCGTTAACTTAACCACATCTGTTAAGTTAGAATTATCGAATTACTTTTTTACCCTTACCCTTTCATAATTAAATCTCTTATTCTTTTTCCTCTTTCTTCATTCTTATCAGTTATTTCATCAGGATATCTGGTATCCATGGGAGATTTGATGATTGATCATCATTTTCGAAGTAAGAGTAATTGCAATTGTATATTTCTGATGGACATCGAAATTGCATACATGAGCATTAATTTAGTGCATGATATTGTTTTTAAGTATTATTGTTTCCACATTTGAGTTTGAGGCATGTTGGTTGCATATACGGATATACCACTAAACTAGGTAAGTTGACGTTGGATTTCACTATTCTTTTGCATTGCCATAATATTTTCAAAATGCTCAATGACCTGTGAACAATATTTTGATAATGCTACTGCAGTGTGAACAATATTTTGCGACAGTATAATGCTGAGTTATTCAATTTTTCTTTTTCAAACTCGATAAGAAGTTGTCATTGAGATGAATTTACTATATAAACTATGTTACGCATATTTGATCAGTTTTCATGGAACTTTCACTCTTTAGCATCATCTTCGTTATCGTAAGTCCCCACCCACCACATGAACTCAAAAAAAAACCTCCTTGAAATCAAAAAAGGCACCCGCATGAACTCAAAAGGAATGAAGCAATAGGAAAAAGAAGAAGAGATTTGATTATGAAAGGGTAAGGGTAAAAATGTAATTCAATAATTATAACTTAACGGCTGGGGTTAAGTTAACGGTGAAATTGGTTAAATGTACTTTTTCCAAACGTTATATGGGCATATGTATTAAGCCCAAACGTTTGGTTGGGGGGGGGGGGGTTACTTTATTTTTTGCCCATGAAATTATAACCAACATCAACATGTCCAGACATCATTCTAACAAAAAACAAAATATGTGCAAATTTGATTATATGAATGAACCCTTGTACTCACAAAATCACACATCCCTAACCTCCAAATCAAACCCAATCCAAGCCAATCAACAAAAGATCACAAACTACCGTAAATACTTGAGATACTACTCACCAAATATTTCTAGCTCATATTGTTGAAATATAGTAATTGTATATTCTATTTCATAATATTATTATATAGGAAACAGATTACCCAAATCAATCATCTCCCAAATCTTCTCTCAATCTCCCTTCTTCTTCTCCAATAATGTAATTCTTATATATAGAAGTCTATAGTAGAGAAATAAAAATAAGAACAATAATTAATTTTTCCCAAATCTGCTTTTCAATATGGTATCAGAGCCTAACTAGATATAAGCTAACTGAAGAAGAAGAAGAGAAGGAGGTGATTAGATCTGACACCTCCATCTTGATCTGATCCCGACAAAACTCCGATCCCCAAATATCCTAGTCGACCGCGATCCTGTCGTCTACAAATCCCGTCGTCTACAGATCCCGTCGTCCACATATCCCATCCACAGATCCTGTCGTCCACAGATCCCGTCGAAAATCCACAGATGTCGTCATCCACAGATACCGATCTCGTCGCCGATCTTCGTTGACCCCGATCCCACACTCCCCATCGTCCAATCGTCGACAACAACTACCCTCCTCATCCACTAACCTTTGCCCCCGCCATGTACAACCACTGACCTCCTCAACCACTGATCGACAGCAACTACCCTCCTTATCCGTCGTCTAGCAACTACCCTCACCGGTCTGCCCTCTTCTGCCACCGAAACTCCACTAAGCTCCTTTGCCCTTATCGATGCCCCAAACCCCCACACCCCAAGCTCTCCAACTTCTCCAGGTTCATAAACGCCTCGGAAGTCCCTCTCTTTCGTAGAACATTTTTGTCGTCTTTGCTGTCGTCGGATACCTCTGAAGTCCCCGATCTCGACGCCAGATCCGATCTCCCCTTCTTCATTTGGTGTTTGCCGAAGATCCAAATCGAGATTGTTGGTTTTGGGGTTTTGCTGATCAAATCAGCTTGCTGATCCGAAAGCTCCTGTTTGCTGTTGCTGATCAATCAGATCTGATCCATTGATTTTTTATCAGATCCGTTGTTTTCTTGTGCCGCTACCATGGGACAAATTGATGGAGCTGAGAAGAGTATTGGACTCGCCTCTACATTAGTTACAGCTGCAGGTAATAATAGTAAGGTATTTAATATTTCTGCCCCTGTTATGAATAATGCATGGATAATTGTTTCGGGTGATACCGACCATATAACTTTTGACTCTAGACAAGTTCAAAATTTTCAACCATCCACCAAATCAATTGTATCCATTGCCAATGGTGATCCTACCACTGTTACTGTCATGCCCCGCTTCTCAAAAATACGGAATACGAGCGCGTGACCCAGCGAATGATTTTGACATCATCCATAAGCTGTAGGATCGACTCAGCATCATAACAAGAATATAACAAGATATATATATATATAACCAAGCATGCATGAATAATTTATTAAACAATAGAAAATAATTGAAAACAAATAATAATATCCAAATAGTTTTCATGTCTGGATCAAATGTAAAACTCGGGAATATAAGCCCGTTACAAGTTTTAAGTAGCAAAAAAATATATGACACAAGAAAACAATAATCTAAGCATGTCTTCTCTCCATTTGAAGTCTAAAATCTCTGCTCACCAATCCCGGCAGCCAACTCGTCTCCAAAGTCTGTTTAATAATAATGAAAAGGAAAAAATAGAGAAAACAAGAGAAAATGCCCTTAGTGCAAGTTAGGACCACAAATAGTAAAAACGAGTACAAGAAACATGGAACAAAAATTGGAATCAAGAATATAATAGGGATACAACAAGTATTGGGAATTCAAGAATTAATTAGCAAGAATGACAACTCAAGAGATCAGGTTGGGCAACAAAATACTAAAAGTAGATCAAGTGACTAGGGCATATAAGAGTATCCAACATCAAGTGACAAGTATCAAGTAAAAGTGTTAAGTAATAAGTCTTAAGTCTAGTGTCAAGTTGTCAAGTACAAGTATCAAGTTGCAAGTGTCAAATATTATATTCAAGTATCAAGTCTAATGTAACATGTCATCAAGTATCAAGTAAATATGTATCAAGTTCAAGTTTCATGTTTCAAGTCTTGTAGTTATTACTATCTAGGAAGCACTTCATGTATCCATCTTTTTACTACATGGTTGCTACAGTCAATACAGTTTCGTTTGGGCCTAGTAATGGATTCTATAGGGCGGCGTACTCAGGTATCAAGTATCAAGCAAGTATGGTTCATGAATCGGGAAATTAAATAACAAGTTCACGAAACAAGTTCACAAATCCACTAACAAGTTCAAGAACTGCACAACGGGTTCATGAATCAAACAAGTTCATGAGCCAAGTGATGGCTCCATGAATCAATCAAGTTACAAAAAGTTCATGAATCAAGTATTGGGAAACACGAGCCCCCTTCCGAGTACACTTACCTATATTGTCCACTACTATGGTCTTTTCCTTAAACCCCGACTTGTTATTTATTAACTTTTATCAAGAAAGAATGAAAGTGTGCGAAACAAGTCAAGAAATCATAATCATGAACATAGAACAAATTTGATATATTTATATAGCATATTCGAGGGTCAACACGAATCAAAATATCAAGAACAACAAAAATCTCAAATCGGGACAGCACGACGTTGTTGTACCAAAACTGCGATTCCCGTTGCTACGAGATAGAAAATGTGGATCCGTTAGGAGGTCTAGAAACTAGATTTCTGTCCGGTTCCAACGCATATAATTAAGGTACGTAAAAGTTGTGCTAACATATGTCAAAACAGCAAACTATACTGCTTCTATGTTCAGCCAGGATTTGTGAATCTAAGTTTATACATGTGAAAAAGTGTTGAAACATTGTTAATTAATTCTGAGAAAATTTGGGAATGTTCTATAGTGTGTCCAGCAATATCATGTAAAATTTCAAGTCCATTCCTTACAGGTAACATAGTTAAAATAATTTGTAAACTAAAGAGGTGCAGCAGTTTTGTGAATCTGCGACTACCGACACAACTGCAGTAAAACTGCGATATCTCCTAGACCGTAACTCAGAATTTAAAATTTCTGGAGGCTATCGATATCTAAATATTTAGAGCTACATTTCATGTTCAGGACTCAAGTTCAGATTTCGATCTTAAAGGGGTCAAAACAGCAAGTAAAGTTCAGGACAGTAACAAGTGTGAATGTCTTTCATATAAAGTTGCATGATAATTGGTTATTGTGAGTCTAGATTAATGTGTGACACAAATACGGATGTAGTGGTTATCAAATCAGCAAGCAACATATATTTCTCAACTCAAAGGAATATAAGATCATCACATACATGATACAATACACATCTACAAGTCTAGGGTTTCTTAGTTTCATGTGTTCAAGTGACTAGGAGATAAAATGAGTCCAAGTAGTTGTAAATATGACAATGAAATTGTTGTGACTCTTAAGATTATGGAATCGACGATGAATAATTCAAAATCAACAAATGATAAGGCAAGAAGGAGTCACAAATACAACCTATTTGCGGTATTTTTATTTAAATGCTTGTACTAGGACAATAAATTGTATAAGGAGAATACTTGCCTTTAGGACGACGATTAGATCCAATAATTTGAGAGTAGCGGGATCGGGAATCCCGGGCGAAATCTCCTAAAAACACGTGCGAAGACCGTGCGAAGAAACCAACAGTAACTCACGGTAAACTCCACACCCGATCTGGACAAAACACAGAACGGCAAACGGGATCAGATGCGCCCAGAACACAGAACAGCAAATCGAACCAATGGGTGGCCTCCTTCACACTAGATCCGACGCAAAACACAGAACAGTGAAGGGAAATCCGCCACGCCAAGACAAAGAACAGCGAAAACCAACCACTCACACACCGCCAAACACCAAACAGCTGTATTCGGATCCCTTCTCCCCGAACACCAAATGGCAATTTCGACCAATCGCACTTCTTCTTCTTCGTTTCGACAGAAAGATAGAGAGAGCGCATGGGAGAACTCTGGCAATGACTGGCACGATGCTGCGGCGACTGAGAGCGGGAAGGCGACGATGGCCACGGCGGCACGACGGTCGAGGGGCGACACAGTGCTCAAGGGACGGCGGGGATGAGTGCTCTGTTTTTAGGTTCGAAACTGGGGAGGAGTCGGTGGGGGAAGGTTACGGGGATGCTGGCTTGGGCGAGGCGACGAGGATGTTCGAGGGTGAGGAGTTGATGGGTTACGGAGGTTGGGTAATGGTGGAGGAGGGTGCGATGGCGAGGCGAGATGGGATGGGTTTCGGTGGCGAGGTGGGTTCGGGAGTGTTTCGATTGATGATGGTGATCGGAGCGAAGGTCGAGGTGATGGCGAGGATGTGCAGGGGAATGGGTTGTATAGGCGATGAAGGTGGCGACGGGAATGGTGGCTGCGAGGTTGAAGAAGGCAATGGGTTCGATCGGAGGTGTCTGGGGAGGCGATGGCGATGGCGATGGTGGATGGGTGATGGGGGCGAGGTGATGTGGCGATGAGGGCGATCGGAGGTAGGGAAAATAGGGACGACGACGGAGGTAATGGTGGAGTTGGGTGCGATCGAGAGGAGGAGGAAGGATACGGTGTAAGGAGAAAGAGAGGCGGCAGGGAAGAAAGGGGTTTGCATAGTAATTAGGGGGTTAGGGTTAGGGTTAGGCTAGGTTTAGGGTTTAAATAGTTAGGGTTTGGGTTAATGGGTATTTGGGTAGCGGGTTTGAGTGAGATCCAACTAGAGATTTAGTCAAAATTCATTAAAAATGGGGAAAAAGAAATAAACGAGATGAAACAGTCCATTTCTTTATAAAGAACGACACAAAAGAGCAGAACGAACAATACAATTGAATTAAATATTGGCACCAAAATTGAGTTGAAACAATGAAATGATTTTATTCGAACGGGAACAAAAATACAAGTCTCAAATTGAATATAAGAATACAAGGAATGAAAATACAGTAAAAAAATACAGATACGGGAAATAGGAGTTACAGTTACTAGCGAGGGTACCATACCTCTCACAAACAACATAACCTTAATTAGATACTGCCCTAGTTGTGCCATCCTTGAATTCTAACCTATTATCTGTTGCTCAAATAACTATTTCCTTACATAGTATTGTAGTCTTTTGGCCTTCATATTGTGTGTTTAAGGATATTCGGACTCGCAAGACGATTGGTTATGGGGTTAGACACGGAAAGCTCTATTACCTGGTTCTAGAATCTGAAAGTTCAAGCAAGTTGACTCAAGCTCTAAGTGTTAAAGGATCTGAAGATGAGAAGAAAGAAATCAGATATTTGGTTATGGTATCGAGATCTAGGGCATGCTTCTTTTGGTTATTTGAAGAAATTATTTCAAAGTTTAGTTTTTACGTTGGATATTTCTTCCTTTCGGTGTAATGTGTGTGAACTCGCAAAAGGTCACCGTATCTCTTTTCCTCCAAGTCCAAGTAGAAGCTCTCTTCCATTTATGATTATTCATTCTGATATTTGTGGTCCATCCAAAATCACTACATTTGAAGGAGACAAATGGTTTGTGACATTTATTGATGACTGTACTCGTATGACCTGGATTTGTTTGATGAAGTCAAAAAGTGAAGTTAGTGACTTCTTTCAGAAATTTCACAAGCATGCTATAATTCAGTATAAATCACAGATTCAAGTTCTTAGGAGTGATAATAGAGGAGAGTACCTGAGTTCGAATCTACAACAATATTTGGTGGAACACGGTATTGTCCACCAGACTACATGCTCATATACACCTCAACAGAATAGGGTTGTAGAAAGAAAAATAGACACTTGCTCGAGGTGGTTCGTGCTTCTCTTATCCATGAAAATGTGTCACTCATTTATTGGGGGGAAACCCTTACTTATGTTGCATACTTAATCAATCGAGTTCCCTCTAGTATCCTAAACTTCCTCACACCTTTTCAAACATTAACTGAAGTTGTGAATGCACCAAAAGTCGTCAACTTGCCACCTCGTGTGTTTGGCTGTGTTGCATTTGTTCATCTTCATCAACATGAACGCAATAAGTTAACTCATCGAGCTGTTCGATGTGTCTTCGTGGGATATGCACATAATAAGAAAGGGTATTAGTGCTATTACCCACCAACTCAAAGGATGTTTGTGACTATGGATATTGTGTTCCATGAAGATGAGATGTATTTTTCTTCTTCTACGACTGAACTTCAGGGGGAGTACCGAAGTGAAGTTCAGACTCTTGGGTATGATGAAGGGGTTAATGAACTTCAAACTCTTGGGTATGATGAAGATGTTAGTGAAGTTCAGACTCTTGGGTATGATGAAGTAATTACCAGTCAGAATGAACAACTGGATACAAATAATGCCGAATACTTGAATGAAGACCTAGCAAGGGAGGAAGACCCTCATGAAGAAGTGAAACCAAGGAAAGAAGACACTCTTGAAGAATTACAACTAGTACCAAATTTCAGCAAGAGTGAACCGTCATAACCCCAAAACCAATCATCCTCGTTGTCCGAAGCTTCTAGAAGAGAACTCCTGCACCGTACTAATAGAGGTATTCCGAAACCCACTTATGAACCTGATCCACTAATAACTTCAAATATTCCATGAGTAATTATGTATCCACTCACTGCTTGTCGGAATCAAATAAGTCATTTGTAAATCAATTATCTACTGTATCTATTCCTAACAGTGTGCAGGAAGCCCTTACCGATCCAAGGTGGAAAGCAGCTATGGATGAGGAGATGAAGTTCTTAAAAAAGAATGATACTTGGGAGATAGTCGAGCTTCCAGTGGGGAAGAAGCCAGTAGGATGCAGATGGATTTATTCAGTGAATATAAGTCTGATGGTTCAATAGAGCAATACAAAGCAAGGCTGGTTACCAAAGGATACACTCAAACGTATGGAATTGATTATGAAGATACATTCGCACATGTGGCAAAATTCAATACTGTTCGAGTCCTACTGTCACTTGCTGCAAATCTTGACTGACGTTGGAGCAATTTGATGTGAAGAATGCAATTTTGCATGGAAAATTGACAGAAGAGGTTTATATGGATCTTCCGTCAGGGTCGAACAGACCAGTCCAACACATCAATAAAGTATGTCGTTTGAAGAAAGCATTGTATGGACTTAAGCAGTCGCCAAGCGCTTGGTTTGGGAGATTTACAAAATCAATGAGGTCATTCGGATACTATCAGAGTAATTCAGATCATACTCTGCTAGTAAAAATGAAAGAAGGTAAAATTACTTATCTCATTGTTTATGTGGATAATATGATAGTAACTGAAGATGATCCTGAGGAGAGGAAGGCATTAAAGAACTAATCACAAAAGTTCAAAATGAAAGATCTTGGCTCTTTGAGATACTTCCTTGGTATTGAAGTTTCTCGCTCAAGAAATGGGATATTTTTGTCTCAAAGAAAGTATGTTTCTGATTTATTAAAGGAAACTGAAATGTCCGCTTGCTAGCCGATTAGTACACCGTTAGAAGAATGACCGAAACTGTGCAACGAAGTTGATCATGTACCTTGTGATAAGGAAAGATATCAGAGATTGGTTGGACGGCTGATGTATCTTGCACATACACGACCAGATTTATCATATGCTTTAAGTGTGGTAAGTTAGCTTATGCATGTGCCTCGGGAACAATATATGGATACGGTGATGAGAATTATGAGATATATTAAGTCTGCTCCAGGAAAAGAGGTCTTATTTGCGAAACATGGTCACTTGAAGGTTGATGCATATACTGATACTGATTGGGCATGATCTATAATTGATAGGCGCTCCACTTCAGGATACTTCACCTTTGTTGGAGGAAATTTAGTTACATGGAGGAGCAAGAAGCAAAATATTGTTACGCGCTCTAGTGTAGAGGCTGAGTATCGTAGAGTAGCTTTAAGTATAGCGGAAGCTTTATGGCTGAAACTCTTGTTGCAGGACTTAGTCTATGGTCTAAACGAACCTATGAAAGTGTATTGCGATAGTCAAACAGCGTGTGATATTGCTGCTAACCTAGTTCAGCATGATAGGACGAAACATATAGAGGTGGAAAGATTCTTCATCAACAAAAAAATAGATGAGAAAGTCATTGAGATATCGAAAGTGAAGTCAGAAGATCAGTTCGCAGATATCCTAACCAAAACAGTTTCGAATCGGCTCTTCTTGAAATTTGTTGACAAGTTGGGCATGTTCAATATCTATGCACCAACTCGAGGGGGAGTGTTGAAATATAGTAATTGTATAGTTTGTTTCCTAATCTATAGGAAACAGATTCCCCAAATCTCTCATCTCCTCAATATTCTCTCAATCTTCCTTCTTCTTCTCCAAGAATGTAATTCTTATATATAGATGTATACAGTAGAGAAATAAAAATAAGAACAATAATTATTTTCTCCCAAATTTGCTTTTTCAATACATATAATATATGAAACCCTAGCTTTGTGAGTGGTAATGAAATTGATGAAGAAAGAGAGAGCAAATCTAATGAAACGTACATTTGAACGATTGACAGGTGGCGATGGCAAGGAGATGGACGGGCGATGATGGCAAGGTTAGCGATGGGTGGCGATGGAGGATAGCGACGGGCGACGATGGTGAGGAGATTGACGGGCTACGAAGGAGATTTGGGTGGGTTTTGGAGTAAGGAGGGTTTGGGTTAGTGAGTTTGGGGGGGGGGATGTGGTAGAAGAGATTTTTTTGTGTTTTTTTATAATTTTGCAATTGATGTGGGGTTGCACATATTAATTCCTACTTTTGCTCTCCTTTCTCTATTTCAAAATAGAGAAAGGAGAGATGGGGTAGGCCTATTAATTTAAGATATATAATAATTCGCAGGGACAAAACCAAAAGTTAGCTCTCATGAAGGCAACTTATAGTTTAGTAGCCATAAAATGAAACTCAAAAGCTTAATTTTTTAAAACCTAGTTTTTTTTTCTTTCAAATGAGCAAATAAGTTGTCCAGTGAGAAACACATTTAGCTTTAGGTCATGCTTGGATACGAATGTTAGCATATGTGACTTATCTAATTGTGGCCATCTAAACTTTTGTAGGTTTCAATTATATTTTGGAGGTACATTATCTTTGTCTTTTTCATATTAAAGTTAAGATAAACTGTAGGTTATGGTAGGCATTTAAATTTCAATCCAACCAATCATTTTTAAAGCTAAAATGGAGATACAGGTATGCAACCAACTTCACTTAAAATTAGTTGCAAGTCTTCTACATTTATATCCAAACTGTGCCTTAATTCCTTGTAAACAACTACTATGTTTTATTTCACCAAATGTTATTTTCTACTTGAGTGCAAGCAAATTAGGGTATTGAATAGTCAAAAACTTAATGTGTCTGAAAGTGTCAGTCTAGTTCATGGATATGCCTCTATGCTGGTGAGCAATAACTGAAGAGTTCGAATCTTGCTTGCACCAAAAATCCCCATTTATTTAGCACATGTGTGTGATTATATATTGTAGCACCCCAAATTTTCAATATAATATCTCAGAAATACGTGGCACAATTCCCAGTATCAAACTCAATTGTAACAGTAAACATAGTGAAAACACAGATAAAATTTTTCAACTTTTATTACATTAATTCTTTACAAAGCACAGCGGAAAACAAACACCTTGAATTACAAATTTTTCTTTTACAACACATTCTTTTACAATTTACATAAGCCATAACATCATTCTATCTCATGCATCCAAATTCCAAGCTATAGGTACCTACATGTAAAACATGAGACTAGAGATAACCCTTTAACCCCCAAAACTACATGGGTCAGCCATAACGGTGTGAGTGATATAAAAATAAATGCAACATAAATAAAACATAAGGCATAGAGTCATAAACAACATGTATCAACAGCAAGTATAAATGAAATAAGAAATAACAATAAATAAAACATGAAAACATCAAGTGAAACTAGGCTAAGTATCCAAGTATAGAAAAATACGAAACAATATACATAAAACCTGGTCAAGAAAATACCAATGCTATATGCTGACTCTCTAATGTATACTTGTTGGATTCTATGCATCCCACTCTACATAGGTCCTGCAAGCCTTTAACGTTCTCCATTTGATAGGGTTTAATCCCTCGTTATGCAACTAATCCTACTACGATGACTACTACGAGATTTAGACATCCTGTAAGTATCGGTTATCGGCCTTGGAATACTGGAGGTCAATCCCACTCCGCAAATCATTCTGTGGCCCTTATGTCCATCGTACCGAAAAACTGGAGATTGTCTCACTCGCAGGTCATCTTGGAACCCTCACTGCACAAACATCCCATGAGCATCGCTCTCGTCCTCGGAATACTGGAGATTAATCCCACTCCGCGGATCACTCTGTTGCCCTTACGTCCATCGTCCCGGAAAACTGGGGAATATTTCACTCCTTGGATCATCTTGGAGTCCCTAACTCACGTTTGCTCTCATTTCATCATATCACCATCTAGTATCTGTCCTTATATTGTTAAGTTAATTAATTATTTAATAAATTGTGAATCTCTTAGAGTTGGTGTACCCTACCGGGCTTAACTCAACTGAACAACAACCAAAATCTCAACCGCCGGTAGTTAGTGCCCCACTCAATCTCTAGAGACTCATAGTTCAACCATCAATACCAAAAATTTTAATAAAACTCACAAATCCATAATCAAAATGATTATATGAAGAAAACTTCTTAAATCAACAAAAATTCAAGTCTATATAATGTACTTATAAAATTCAAGTCTATATAATGTACTCATAAAATTCAAGTCTATATAATGTACTCATAAAATTCCAGCATTCAAATAAAATATTAAATTCATTAAATAACAGAAAATCGTATTTTGAAGTCGTAGAATATCACAAAACATCAATTCTTTTGAAAACACATGTATCTCACTTAATAAGGTCATAAGAATACATTTAGAACTCTATTATAAATAAAATATAACTCTCTGTAAAATACTGTAATTTGTAGTAAAAACATCAACTAAAACAGTAAAGCAATAATCCATAATATCGAGGAAATAACCATTTAAAAGAAACGAAGTAATCCAACAAAATAGCCAAAGAAGCAAATGATGGTCGATCGCTCGAGAAGGGCAGTCGACTGTCAATTCGAGATTTCCAAAATAAAAGCACGACGGTCGACTGTGCGGTCGACCGTGACCTGCTATTCAGCCATGTTAGGGTTTGGTGCATATTTTCGACTGTTACTCAATTAAATTTTTGAAAAATCAAAATTAAACTTCCTGAGATGATTAATTATAACTTGTATAACATATAGGAGTTTATAGAACACATCAAAACACATCAAGATCTCAAAAGAGTAATTTTTCACAAAAATATTTCAAAATCAGCAAATGTGAATGTGAATATGTATATGTGTGTATTTGTGCATTTGTTAAGTATCCAGATCTCTTCAATTAGAGGTAGTACAATATTCAAAACTACATCAATATCAAACAACTCATAACCGATTGAAAACTTCACAAAACACCAACTTTTGACAATTCTTCAAATAGTGTAAGTATATATATATATATATAGAGAGAGAGAGAGAGAGAGAGAGAGAGAGAGAGAGAGAGAGAGAGAGAGTTAGTCTATTATGAGATGGTGAGATGGGCTCCTTATCGTGAGCGGGAGCTAACAGCCATCTGATCTAGTTTGATTCAGATCGAATGGCTGAGATCAGATCCCGTTGTCCATCCTGTTTTGTTGAGGGTAAATATATATATATATATAGAGAGAGAGAGAGAGTTAGTCTATTATGAGATGGTGAGATGGGCTCCTTATCGTGAGCGGGAGCTAACAACCATCTGATCTAGTTTGATTCAGATCGAATGGCTGAGATCAGATCCCGTTGTCCATCCTGTTTTGTTGAGGGTAAAATGGTCATTTATCCCCTCTCCTTATCTTTTGGCATTTCGATCTCTCCCAACTCACTCCCGCTCTCTCTTCGATCGTAAGTAACCCTAGTCTCCTCTCCTTTTCTTACTCTCGCGCTCTCTCCTTCTATCTCCTCCCTCTTCCCGCTCTCGAATCTCTGCCGATCGAAATGTCTCCCCAAATTACCTCAAACTCTAGCTCCAAATCTCCTCATCTTCAGCTCTTTCTTTCCCCTTCTCTCTCTCAGTGTAGTCTCCAAATCGAGGTCTATCTCTCTCATCGAAGCCCCCAATTCTGGAAACCCTAGCTCCAAATATTCCCAAAACCTGAAATCGAAATCGAAGCCCCTTAGACGCCGTGCTCGATCCATGGATGCCCCGACCCTAGCTCCAAATCTGAATACGAAATCGAAATCGAAATCGAAATCAAAACCCCTTAGACCCTAGCTCCAAATCTCTCTCATCGATGCCCCGACGCTCCCCTCGACGTCGCGCTCGATCCACCCAATCTGAATACGACTATCGAAACCCTAAACGATCTCCCCTCGACATCTCTAACTTGGATAGAAGTAAAATTTCAATGTTAAGTTTTTTTTTTAAATTGTTTATATACATCCAAAATTAGTGTTGTTTTGAATCTTTTTAGAATCTTGATTAGAAATATATGTTCTTTATGCCTAATTTATATAACTCTATGGTGTTTGTAGGTATGGAAGGCCAAGATGGAAGTGCTAATGCCATGGATAATCCTATAATCGATAATATGAATTGAGGGAAGTATTTGGTTTTGTCTAAATTTTTTGAGTTTTCCCCTTTGAATGAGGTGGGGGTTCATTATGCTTTTATGTCTGGCTGAAGATGAACTGCTTCTTTTAATGCTCATGCTTTGAACTCAATATTTTGGTTATGGTTGTGATGATATTCACACTATTATGCTTTGAACTGAATATTATGATATTCACACTATTGTGGATGTGATGATATTCAAACTCATTCTGCACCAAAGATGAACTCATTCATATTTTAGTGATTGAATAATTTCTGAAACTGGGCAATGATGAATTTAATTTGGGTATATTTATATGATATTCACACCCTTATGGCTCTGATGATATTCACACTCAATCTGGACTAAAGATGAACTCAAATTGCGAGGTTTAGTGATTGAAGGTTTTCTGACCCTGGGCAATGATGAACTTGTCTCTTTTAGTTTCAGAGTTGGTTTTGACATCTACAATTATACTTCTGCTGCTTCTCAATATGGCATTGGTTTTGACATTGCTTATCTGAATATGAGATTGGTTGACATGGGTATATTACACTATTGGTGATCAGAAGTTATTTTATATAAATATATTTGTTGTTATGAAGCTTAGATTGAATATTTTACCAATAAACATAGACTAACTAGAGCAGATGCTAGATTAATTAGCCAGCTGCTTGTCATCATCTCGTCCTCTTCTGTGGCCAAGTATGCTTTCTTTATTACATCTTCTGACATGGCTTGCTCTGCAGCAAATTCTGCAGCACGAATATGATAATGTGAGAAAACAATTGAACAAAGACTAATACTGATCACAGTGTATAAATTAAATTCATCATAGAAAGAAAGTCACAACTCAAAATCCAGATAAGGCAATAAAAATCCAAGCAGGGTATTCAGTCTCTCAAGCCTCAATACCATGAGTATTGTATGCAAACATAAATACATAGTAAGGCATGATATGCAAATGAAAACTATTGAAGTGATCCTATTGACACAAATTAATGGTACACATACGCACACAAGGTAACTGATACATGCAATTGCACATCAAAGAAGTAACCAATGTGTATAACTAAACTTAATATACCAAAATAAAAATAATAACATAGAAAAGTTTATATTTGAAAAAGTATATAGAGTAAATCTCAAAAAAAAAATGTCACAGTAGGAAATTATATTACCTAAAGCTTATCAAGTGTACTAAAATGCTTCTTCTTATGCTTTATAACATTTTCACTTTTCTTTCACCTAATGCTTTGAACTCTTTTTCAATAATTAAACTCTAATCACAAATCAGTCCAATCTAATTCAAAACTAACCCAATTCTCCATCATCATCTTACAGAACACAAATTAAAATTATCTCAAGACCACTGACAAAATACCAATACCAAACAAAACAAAACCACCATCCCAAATTACAAAGCACAATCGAACCCATATTTTCTTTATTTATTTTTTCCTTATGTTTATTACCCACCATCCTCTTGCCCTTTGTTGTGTGTGTTGGTCTAGGCAGTGATGACAAGCACTATTTTACAAGCAATATTTTCAATTTGTCTCCCCTCCCCCCCTACATAGAAAGATCTGTCTAAGTGTTGGAGGACATTTTTTTTCCGAAGTGCAGTAGTTACCTGATGGAGTTTATAGGTTTGTGGTAATCCTATATTGGAGTTTTTTTTAACAAATGCAGTGGTAATTATTACCTTTTTTTGGGATAAGCAGTGGTTAATTAATTTTGCTTCAATTGTTATTACTGGCGCTTAACTGATTTTGTTCCTAGATAAAGAACACTTCTTACCATCTCTTAACATGTTTGTTGAATTTATGACGAGTTTGGGGGGGGATTTGGAACTAGTTGGCATGGCATAATTATGTAGCCCTAGCTACACAAGGATGCTTGATTTGAACAATCCTTATATACAAGCGTCATCTGAGCCTACAACTAATTTCAAATCATGGATCTGTTGAGTTAGTAATGCATTTGTATTAGTCTTCAGTTGGTAGTAACAACATTCTAGCTACACAAGGATGCTTGATTTGAACAATCCTTATATACAAGCGTGTTCTGAGCCTACAACTAATTTCAAATCATGGATCGGTTGAGTTAGTAATGCATTTGTATTAGTCTTCAGTTAGTAGTAACAACATTCTAGCTACACAAGGATGCTTGATTTGAACAATCCTTATATACAAGCGTGTTCTGAGCCTACAACTAATTTCAAATCATGGATCTGTTGAGTTAGTGATGCATTTGTATTAGTCTTCAGTTAGTAGTAACAACATTCTATTCTGCCCAAATGAAGAGATCTGTCTAAGTAATGCAATATGCATTACTAACTCAACAAAATGAGCCAATGTTTCATTTTGGGGCCAAAGAGAGATCGGGACTGGGTGTTAGAGAAGAAGGGGGAAAGAAATGAAATGGTGAGAAGTGAACTTCCCAAAATGCCCATGATAACTTAGACAGATCTCTTCATTTGAGCGAAAAAGATCTCAGCCATCGGATCGCGATCCAACGGCTGAGATCTTCAGCTCACGATAATTATTACTATTGACTTATGAACAATTTGCAAAGGATGGTGAATTTTGTGTTTGGTTTAGAAACTGATTTTGTTTCAGTTGTTATTCCTGCATCTTAACTGATTTTGTTTCTAGCTCACGATAACCTGATGCTCGATTTGAGGAAACACTGTATACAAGTGTATACAAGTGTGTTGTGAGCCTACGACTAATTCGATTCATGATTTTGTTGAGCTAGTACTACGTTGTATTTGTCTTTAGTTCATGACTAATTCAATTCATGATTCAGCTCAAGCACCTGCAACATAATTAGAAGGAGCAGAAGCACAAGCACCTCAGTTGCAATAGAACGAGCAGCAGGAAAGCTTAATCCTATCTAAAGATGAAGCCCTTTTGTTAAGATGAATGGTCTAAAGATGAGAAGTATGTTGTTAGAAGCATCATAATTTTGAGCTTATGAATTATGAATTTTGTATAATCTTTAGAATATTTTGAGAGGAAATTTTGTATAAAGATGAAAAGAAATATGAGAGGAAATTTTATCTGATTATACCATGTAGATTGTCTGCTTTTTCAAATGTGGAAATTTTGTGATCTTTAAATTACAATTGCGGAAATGTAAATGTAAATGCATGACCTCAGATTAAATTATTCCTTACAAAAACTCGATATGTCAAAATAATGGCGGATCGTTTGAACTTTTGGAAATGATATTCATTTTCTAACTCATATTGGGCATCTTCAATTTGTGTACCTAATGTCCTGTGGATGCACCTAATTTGGGGTGCTATTACATACCCTGACATTCTCATCATATATTTTATTTACATTTTGTGACTGATTCTTCTCTTTCTCATTTCAACTATATTCAGGCTATGTCATGAGAGGGGGGTTTGCATTATTAGGTAGCTGAATAATAAACTAGATTTTTGAAGGAAAAAAAAAAAGTACTTTTTATACTGCTTGTAAAGCCGTAAAAATGGACTGACTTTGAAACTTCAAGTGTGAAAAGATGAGTATGTTCTGTTGAGTTTGGAGGTTTTTAATTTTTTAAAATTTTAAATTTTAAATTTCTTGTCTGTTCTTATTCCTTATCAAGAGATACCGGTTTTCTTTATTTCTTTCTGATACTCAGATTTTCTTTTCATTGTTTGCTCGTATTCATATTTGGACTCAGGCGGTCAGGCCTTCTTCCACTGGAATTCTTAGTCCTCAGTTTAATCAGCTCCTGTTATAATTTCTAACCAGACAATCTAGAGTCATGCTTTCTGGTTACAGTCAGAGCCCTAGAAGTTGAATCACCAGTAATGAGTAAAGCAAACTTGAAGAGGAGAATGGAGAATCTAACAAACGAGTTGGGAGGAAACGAGACCGAAATCAACAAAATCTAGTGAAGATATGGAGCCTCTGTTTGTAGCTAATGTTGGTGATTATCCCACCATCATAAAAATGAATTCAGCATGACAGACCAAAGAATTAAGGGTAAATTGCAGATACCCTTGCTGCAGTTATTTTCTCAAGATTCCCACCCCATAACATTTAAAATTTAGTTGCCATTATATGCTGATACTATATTGCTAGCTAACAATTGAAAACTCTTTTAAGACAGATATATATTCATATTGGGCATCTTCAATTTGTTAATAGATATCCCATGGATGCACCTAATGTCATGTGTGCACCTGGATATACCTAATCTCCCATGGATGCACTTGATGCACAGCATTGTTTCTGAACTCCTTTTCAGAAATTGCACTATTTTTCCGTCAATACACCACACTATTTTGAATCAAAATACAACAGAGCCCATATTCTCGAACAAAATCTGCAATTTGCAAAACTCAGAAATTATACATATTAGATACTGCAATTTCATTACTTCGTTAAAAACCTGTATAATCATTCCTGACAAATAATCACAACCGCATTTGAAACAGAAACTCATCAGGAAATTGAACATAACGTCTGAACAGTTATAATAATCACAAAATGCATAAACTGTAGTTGACACTAAATGAAATGCCAAGCTGAAACCATGATATTATACATAAACTGTACAGTTTTCATATCTTGAGAACCCAAACACTTGCTAAGCTGAAACCATCGTGGAGAAAATAAGAAAGCAGTCAAATCAGCTAAGCATCCCGGCCGGTTTTTCGAATGACGGAAGCTAGAGCTAGAGACGTGTTCCACCTGCACCCAAATAAAAGGGAAATTTATATTTTTCATCGGGAAATAAATTAAAGTAAAAGATAATATCTTACTGAGAGAATTAGAACTATTTCTTTTGTAAAATTGTTATCTAAGAAATATGGATAAAAGGCGACATAGAATCTTGTTAAAACTATGATATGACCAGGGCTTAGTATCACACTAATTTCTTCACTATCTAGGCTCAGAACTTTTTGAACACATTTCATGAACTTCAAAAAAATCTGTGAGGAAGCATAATGAATGCATCACCAATAGTGTAATCTACCATGTCCAAAACCAATCTCATATTCAGAGAAGCAATGTCAAAACCAATGCCATAACCAAAGAAGCAGCAGAAATATATTTGTAGATGTCAAAACCAAGTGCAAATTAAACGATAGCCAAATTAAGTTCATCATTGCCCAGATTCAGAAAATCTTCAATCACTTCATCTTTACCAGATCGAGTCTGAATATCATCACATCCATAATAGTGTGAATATCTTAATATTGAGTTCAAAGCATAATAGTGTGAATATCATCACAGCCATAACCAAAGTAGTTCATCTTCAGTCATAACCAAAATATTGAGTAAAGAGCATTAAAAGAAGTCCATCTTCAGCCATAACCAAAATATTGAGTTTGAACAAAGCATGAGCATTAAAAGAACTTCATCCTTTTTCCAGATTCGGACAAAAAATTTAGACATAAAAGCATAATGAACCCCCACCTCTTTCGAAGGGACCGCAAAACTCAAAAAATTTAGACAAAACCAAATAAACCAAATACTTCCCTCAATTCATATTATCGGAAGTATCATCCTCACTGTCTCCAATGGAGCAATCCACCTCTTGAGCATAAGATTTATTAAACAAATAACAATAAAGATGTAATTGTTTGGCATTCGTAACAAAATCTACAACTCCCTTCAAATATTTCTTCTCTAGAACGCTCATTCTGGAAAAGGAAACACAGAATTCATCAATAAGTAAAAGTGTAAAACAAGAAACATGACAGTCTTTACCGGCATACCAGGTGGATCAATCTAATAGAAGATTAACTCTGTATCAGAAAGAACAAAATTTCTTAACATGTGTAGTATATGAACTGCAGTCTATTACTATCTGTACATTCATATAGCACCTAAATTTATTCCAAGTAATACATTATCTTCTTAATAGAATCATGAATTCATTTATAACTATGTTCTTCTATATACGCTATAACTTAGAAACTAAAGAAACTTAGTTATTTTTTAAGTCAGTAAAAAAGAGGTCGAGATGATGACAACCCTATATGGCTAATTAATCTAGCATCTACTCTAGTTAGTCTATGTTTATTGGTAAAATATTCAATCTAAGTTTCATAACAACAAATATATTTATATAAAATAACTTATTGAGAAGCAATCTCATATTCAGTTAAGCAATGTCAAAACCAATGCCATATTGAGAAGCAGCAGAAGTATAATTGTAGATGTCAAAACCAACTCCGAAACTAAAAGAGACAAGTTCATCATTGCCCAGGGTCAGAAAACCTTCAATCACTAAAACCTCGCAATTTGAGTTCATCTTTAGTCCAGATTGAGTGTGAATATCATCAGAGCCATAAGGGTGTGAATATCATATAAATATACCCAAATTAAATTCATCATTGCCCAGTTTCAGAAATTATTCAATCACTAAAATATGAATGAGTTCATCTTTGGTGCAGAATGAGTTTGAATATCATCACATCCACAATAGTGTGAATATCATAATATTCAGTTCAAAGCATAATAGTGTGAATATCATCACAACCATAACCAAAATATTGAGTTCAAAGCATGAGCATTAAAAGAAGCAGTTCATCTTCAGCCAGACATAAAAGCATAATGAACCCCCACCTCATTCGAAGGGGAAAACTCAAAAAATTTAGACAAAACCAAATACTTCCCTCAATTCATATTATCGATTATAGGATTATCCATGGCATTAGCACTTCCATCTTGGCCTTCCATACCTACAAACACCATAGAGTTATATAAATTAGAAGTAAAGAACATATATTTCTAATCAAGATTCTAAAAAGATTCAAAACAATACTAATTTTGGATGTATATAAACAATTTTTAAAAAAACTTAACATTGGAATTTTACCTCTATCCAAGTTAGAGATGTCGAGGGCAGATCGTTTAGGGTTTCGATAGTCGTATTCAGATTGGGTGGATCGAGCGCGACGTCGAGGGGAGCGTCGGGGCATCGATGAGAGAGATTTGGAGCTAGGGTCTAAGGGGTTTTGATTTCGATTTCGATTTCGATTTCGTACTCAGATTTGGAGCTAGGGTCGGGGCATCCATGGATCGAGCACGGCGTATAAGGGGCTTCGATTTCGATTTCAGGTTTTGGGAATATTTGGAGCTAGGGTTTCCAGAATTGGGGGCTTCGATGAGAGAGATAGACCTGGATTTGGAGGCTACACTGAGAGAGAGAAGGGGAAAGAAAGAGCTGAAGATGAGGAGATTTGGAGCTAGAGTTTGAGGTAATTTGGGGAGACATTTCGATCGGTAGAGATTCGAGAGCGGGAAGAGGGAGGAGATAGAAGGAGAGAGCACGGGAGTAAGAAAAGGAGAGGAGACTAGGGTTTCTTACAATCGAAGAGAGAGCGGGAGTGAGTTGGGAGAGATCAAAATGCCAAAAGATAAGGAGAGGGGGTAAATGACCATTTTACCCTCAACAAAACAGGATGGACAACGGCAAAACCACCTCATCAATAAAACCAATCAAATCCAATCGAAAATCTTCGCAAAACACAAAAACTCAATTTCGGCTGAACTTGCATCAAACCCAAAAATTTCCCCTTTTTC
>CM030361.1:17702642-17725142 GCA_017893485.1 Hemerocallis citrina | reverse complement strand
GAAAAATATGTTTTGTGAGGTTAGATCTGAACCGTTGATTTCAACCCTATTGAATGAGAGCCACTTGATAGCTTTCTTTGTGTTTTATTATTTATATCTATATAATAAAACACAAAGAAATCTATCAAGTGGCTCTTCTTCAGTTCCCCCAAAAATCAAAGGCCCATATCTAATATCACAAAATATATTTCCCCCCCCCCAAAAGTTTCCCTCCAAAACTCAAATTCAAACCCCCCTCCCAAAACAACTCCTATATTTATTTAATTATTCTCTCTCTCTCTCTCTCTCTCTCTCTCTATCTCTCTCTCTCTCTTCCTCCCTCTTCTATTCAAAAAATTAAGAAAATAAAAATTTTAATTTTTTTTAAAATTAAAAATTAAAAAACTAAAAAAATTAAAATTTTAAAAACTTTTAAAATAATTCAAAAAAAAAAAAAAAAAATCATATAATATGTTTTTTGCTTGACCCCCAAAAATTTCTCATATAATATGTTTGCTACTTCAATCAATTTGCTGGACCTCCAAAACTATTTTATATGATCAAACAAGGTGCACCATTCCGAAGACGTGCCGTAGGTACGTGTCAACGGGCAAACCATATATATATATATATGGCCAATACACACACACACACACATATAGCCAACACATATATGGCCAACACACACACACACACACATATATAGCCAACACATATACTATCAATAGGTTGCATCTCTCTATCTTCACTTAAAAATTAGTTGCAAGTCTTCTGCATTTATATCCAAACTGTGCCTTAATTCCTTATTTACTACTTGAGTGCAAGCAAGTTAGGGTATTTAATAGTCAATAACTTAATGTGTCCATAAAAAGTGTCAGTCTAGTTCACGAATATGCCACTACGCTGGTGAGCATTAACTGGAGAGTGCAAATCTTGCTTGCACCCAAAATCCCAAATTATTTAGTACAAGTGTTGTGTGTGTGTGTATATATATGTGTGTGTTGGTTGGGGGGGGGGGGGGGACTAACTATGGGTGTTTGTAGCTAGGGCCTTGTTTATATAAAACACACTAAATGTTAATATTTTTAAGGGTTACAAAATATAATACTTGGAGTATAATATGATCACTTTAAAAATATACACATATTTACACATCCGATTGCAAAAAACAATTGAACCTACTTAGGTTCTCGTCAATCGCAATAGAATAAAATAAACCTATGCTAGAGAATAGATAAATTTGAAATTTTGTATTTAAAAAAATGTCTACTTTAATTATACTTATACTCATTTGTAATTTTTTTTTTTTGGATAATAAGAATAGAGTCTTAGGACTCCAGTCCAATAAATAAATAAATAATAAACAGAGCAGTCATACAACGACGATCAATTTTACAAAGAGTAAAACCGATACCTCGCAAAAAGAACAACAAACAAACAAATATCGACAACGAGAGCAATACAGTCAATTGCTACCCAGACCGAACAAAGAAAAAAACAAACAGCCGACATTGACACAACCTATAACAACCAATGCCCAAACAACCGAAGCAGCAGACGTCGTTGACCGGAGACCACCCGAACCCAGGCTACGATCAACGCTCGCTAACCTGCTCAATCGCAACCATTAAAATCATCGAGGGCCGCCGAGCAGCGCCCACCAGTCACCGATTGCAGACAGCCAACTGAGAGCACACGATTGGGGAACCTCCGGCCAAAGAGAGGATTGATTCCTCATGCCTCCGAAAGGGCACTCCGGCGCACCAAAACCAAAGGAAACAATAAGAATAAGGCAGCCACAGCGGGAAACCAAAACTGCAACTGTAAAAGAACAAAAGAGCAGAAAAACACAAGCTTAATAGCACAAAAACAAACACAGACCCAAAAAGCCACCAGCAGCACTCAAAAGGAAATCACAAACGACATAGCAAGTTCAACTGTTGCTTAACAGAGGGCTTAAAAAAAGAACAAAGCACTGAAAAGGGCCGCCATAGACCCAAAAACCACCAGCACCACTCAAGAAAGCAATCACAAACAGCCAAGCAAACACAACTGACGACGGCCACAACTCAAACTCCTTGAACGACAAGCAATTAAACGCCATAAGAATGGCCAAGCAATAAAAAGCTACACACGCCCCATCAAGACAAAACAAATGAGCCACCACTAGCTTGAACGAGCCACACTGAACATGAATTAAAATTAGAAATAGAGTAGCTAACCAGCGGCTAACAAGGCTATTAAACACAATATAAAAAATTGTAAGGAAGAACATAAACAGGGATAACCAAACAAGCTGGAGCATAAAAGCATGGTCAACAGGCATCAGCCAAAAGGAGCACATTGCTGAGAGATAGAACATCCGAAATCGAACCAAACTCCCGATGAATCAGCCTCGAATTAGCCCAAAAACATAGACCGGTCAGGTCTCGACTCAAGCCTGTAAAAAGACAGAAGAAACATATAAAAAATGATAAAGTAAATTGGGAGAAAAGAGAACAAAAGAGTAGAATAACAAGAACTGAATTTAAGAAAAACGTAAAAACTGAACTGCTTCAACTAAGCGATGAAGATTCATCACCTTAGCTTTATGCGGGAACAGCGAGGAAGACCAGTGCATCGAAAAGAAAATAAAATCATCTATAATAGTATCGATGGGTTTGGAGGTAAGAGAGAAAATACAAGAGTTTCTCTCCTTCCAAATAACCCAAATAATAACCATAATGGAATGTCACACCCCGCTTACCAAAAAGAATACGGAATACAGATACGTAACAAAAGCCCAGCGAATGATTTTCGTCATCCATAAGCTGTTCAAGAATATTTACAACATATCACAGAAATAATCAGAGTCGGAAGCAAAAGTATCAACCAACATGCATAATAGAAACAAGATACCAACAAAAATTACTTGAAACCAAAAATAAAATTCTCAAAAAGTCAAATTCTAAACGAGTCAAATATCTTGGGTCACATCGCCCAAATACAAATAAATATCCAAGAAATAAAATACACTTTTATTCAAGTTCAAGCAACAAATAATAATAATAATAATAATAAAGCAGAACTCCAGCACTAATACATCATCTCGCCAATACCATCTGGCAGCCGACCATCCTGATCTGCAATTAGTAAATTTGCAGAAGAAGGAAAAAGAAGAAAACAAGTACCCGTCAATTGCAAGTTACATGCCACTTATAATGTAGGATACAAGCACATGGGAAAACTGACTAATAGCATGGAATAATGCATCCACAGTGATAACTAGCATGCATTAGTAAAACAAGGTCAACTAGCATGGTATACTAACAGTACATAAGTTTTATGTCAAATGCAGTGTCATATGGCAACT
Source organism: Hemerocallis citrina (assembly GCA_017893485.1). Taxonomy (NCBI): domain Eukaryota; kingdom Viridiplantae; phylum Streptophyta; class Magnoliopsida; order Asparagales; family Asphodelaceae; genus Hemerocallis; species Hemerocallis citrina. Next base: position 17,721,811 of record CM030361.1, on the reverse strand, counting down.
AACAGTGTCTAGTAACAGTAAGCTCAGTATATCAGTGACTCAGTATAACAGTATAACAGTATCAATCCAACAGTCTCAGTTTAGCAGTATCAGTCTAATAGTATCAGTTTTATGTTCTTAAAGTCTTGTGTGTATTACTAGCTAGGTAGCACTTCATGCATCCCGGTTTTTACTATATGGTTGCTACAACAAACAGTTTCGTTTTTAGATTTTATAGTGGACTATGATGGGGCAGTGTACTCAGGTATCAGTAACAGTAACAGTAGCAGTAAAGTAACAGTAACAGTAACAATAGCAGAAAAGTAACAGTAACAGTAACAATACGGAACACTAGTTCCATTCCAAGTACACGTTTCCATATTTTCCACTACTAGATCTTCCCTTAAGAAACCTCGGCTTGGTTATTTTTATTATGGTCATCAAACATGCATGGTGTGTACGAAATAGTATCAAACTAACATGGTGTAATCATTATTAGGTTCAGAGAAACAAATAAACAATCATAGATCTTATACAGTCACATAAACGAGCAAAACAGTGTATATTCATATCCAGGACAGCATGACAGTACAGTGTTAGAAAAGTGATTCTTGTCGCTACAGAAATGCAAATATAGATCCGTCGAAGGATATGGAAAATAGACTTCTACACGAATCCAGCGAATACAAATAAGTCACATAGTACTTCACAACATCATAACTCAAAACAGGTTCGAAAATAGAAAACATGTTCAGTCAGAAATCAGGAAAACAAACTCTCAGTTAGAAAAACTGCATCGAAACCTCTCAAATAAATTCAGAAAAAACCTGGAGAATTCCTCTATATGTCTAGAATCAAAATATAAAGTTTCATAATATTCCAGTAAAATTAGTCTAGTCATCAAAAATAAGAAAACATCAAGACACGACACTTTGGCAAATCTGGAATTCCCAACACTTCTGTACGAAAACTAAGATATCTCGCAACCAGTGAAACGAAATCCAAATCCGCCAAAGGGAGATGAAAATAGACAAAATATATTAACTTTCATATTTCACGAACATTTTTCATACAGTACAAGGAAACATAGTGAAAATAAGGTTCTTTATAGAACAGCGAGCAAAATACAGTAAGTATAGATTTCATAAATGAGCATGAAACATCACATAAAACTTATCAATAAAATTCACCAAAATTCTGGGTAATCCCTAGATATGTATAGAAAGACTGTCCAAAGTTTCAAATCAAAATAATATATATAGCATAGTTCTTTAAAATAATTTATCATCAAAATTACCGAAAAACAGAATCTGGAAAAGGTCGACACCTCTGTACTCAAACAGCCATAAATCAGTCATAAAAAATCAAAATCAAGCAAAGTTAGAGGGGTTTGAAAGTAGACGAAATTATCTAAAACTCATGTTTTATATCAAAATTAAGATACTGCCTTTATCCCAGTCGAAAACAGCAAACAAAACAGAACATCGACAAAACACAGATTTTTCTCTTAAAAATAAAATCATCGTAGATTCAAGAAAATTGATACAAATATATCCAAACATGAAATCGAGTCTACCAAGTGTCTAAACATTATGATTTAGGGTATCTAACATGTTCACACCAAATATATTTATGGGTCTCAACCAAAACACAAATTCTCACCAAAGTCTCACATACATGATTCAAATCAAGAATGAGCGAATCCTAGGTTAATTCATGTCCAAATTGTGTTGTGAGTCATCTATGGTCAAATTTTTACAATAGAGACAAAACCCATCAAGTAAAACACAACCAAGAATCGTCTTTAGACCCAACTACACTATAGGTGAACTTTTTAACTTGTATCAAACAAATGAATTGGAGTACAAGTTACATGCCTTAATTTAGGGATGAAGAACGATGCAAACAATAATAGAAGCAAAACCCACGAACGATAATCTGCTAATCCACGAATCCAAGCAACACGAGCAAGAATCTTCACACGAACAAATTCCTAAAAGCGCACGACGATCAAAGTGGCTAGCGGCCACTAGAGAACACCACGAAGAGAAAACTAGGGGCTCAATGGTGCAAGAAGATGCTATGGTGGTGTGGGGAGAGGGTCGGGATGGTCAAGGAGTGATGGGGCTCGGGTTGGAGGGTTGGCCGGGATGGAGGATGCCGGAGGGAGAGGGTAGGCCGAAGGGGAGTGGTGTTGGTCTGGGTGTAGGCCGGGATGGGGTCGGGTGTGCAGTCGCAAGGAGAGGGAGTGAGATAGGGAGGGAGGCCGGGTATTGGAGAGGGAGAGAGAATTAGGGTTAGGGTTTAGGGTTTGTGAGGGTGAGGGAATATATATAGGGTTTAGATGTGGGTTAATGGGTTAATGGGTATTAGGAGTAGTATTAGGTTTACAAATGGGTTTTAGATTTTGGGTCAAATAGAAATAGGAATGCAAATAGGATTGGGAACTATAGGTCAATCAAATCACCACCACAACAAACACTCACAACCAAAATAATAACGAGATAAAATAAAAGACGAGACCAAAATGAAGGAAAGAATCCAAAATAGTGAAGAACGAACAAAAGGGACAATCCATCAAACACAATAAGTTCAAAATGAATTAAAACGAGTATATATTGAAAACAACTCCAATATACGGTTCCGAAAAAAAAATATGCAAGGGAGATAAATATACCAATACGAAAAATACAGTCAAAATACACAAAATGCAAAACAGGGATTACATGGAAAGAAACCAAGCTTTGCGAAATTTTGTACAAACCAAGAGAGAGTTCTAGCTCGATATAAGGGTGATAGGAGTAGAAGAAATTTGCCAAGCGATCGCACAAATAGACCACAATTTGCTAGTGAAATTACAGTGGAAAAACAGGTGATCAACATCTTCTGGACAATTTGAACACAGGGCGCATAATTGTCCAAGAGCGAGGTTTCTTTTATTAAGTACTTCCACCGTCAGAAGCTTGTTATTAAGAGCTAGTATCACGCCCCGCTTCCCAAAAAGAATACAGAATACGAATACGAGACAAAAGCCCAACGAATGATTTTCATCATCCATAAGCTGTTCAGGAATCTTTAGAATATTTCACAAGATAATCAGAGTCGAAAGCAAAAGATACAACCAGGTATGTATAATTGAAACAAGATACCAACAGAAATTACTTGAAACCAAATACAATAATCTTAAATAATTAGGTTCTGAACAAGTCAAATATTCTGAGTCACATCGCCCAAATATAAGATAAATATCTAAGTAATCAAGTACATCTTATTCAAGTTCAAGCAACAAGTAATAATAATAATAAAGTAGAAATCCAGCACTAATACATCATCTCGCCAATACCGTCTGGCAGCCGTCCATCCTGATCTGCAATTAGTAAATTTGCAGGAGAAGAAAAAATAAAAACAAGTACCCGTCAATTGCAAGTTACGGGCCACTTATAATGTAGGATACAAGTACATGGGATAGGAAATTCTAAGTAACAACCTAGCATGGTATAATCATGAATATAGGATAATAATCATAGCATGACAAAATGATCAAGTATAATAGCATGTGTCGAGTGTCAAGTGAACAAGTGTCATACATCAAGTAACTAGTATCAAGAATCATGTAATCAAGTAGCATGCAACAAGTATCAAATCTCATGTATCATGCAGTCAAGTATCAAGTAGGCATGTATCATGTTCAAGTGTCATGTTCAAGTAGCATCTTCAAGTATTGTAGTGATTACTATCTAGGTAGCACTTCATGCATCCTGATTTTTACTACATGGTTGCTACAATAAACAGTTTCGCTTTAGATTTTGTAGGGGACCATACAGGGCAGTGTACTCAGGAACAAGCTCCAAGTATCATGTAAACAAGCTCCAGTGTCATGTGTGTACGTGTCATGTATATCGTGTCAAGCTCCACATGAAAACAAGCTCCAATAACCATTAGGTTCTTCCGAGTACACGTTTCTGTACTATCCACTACTAGATCTTTCCCTTAACTCCGGGTTGGTTATTTTTTTTAATGTCAAACATGCATGTAGGTGTGCAAAGTATATCAGGAATAACGTGGCATGATCATGTGACAAGTTCAAGTTTCAAGTTAAACATGTGCGTGTGCAAGGTATCTCATAAAAGAATAAAATAAACAAATCTCAAGTTCAGGACAACAAGACCATACTGTAGTAAAAAAGTGATTCACAGTGTTACAAACATCCAAATCTGGATCCGTCAAAGGATCTGGAAAATAGACTTCCACACGAATCCAGAGAATATAATTAAGTCATATACTAATTCACAAAATCATGACTCAAAACTGGTTTTAATACAGAAAATAGGTTCAGCCAAAAATCAGGAAAACGAATTCAAGAACAGGAAAACAACATGAAAACACATTAAATAAATCTACAAAAAATCTGGGGTATTACCCTATATGTCTAGTATCCAAATAAAAAGTTTCAGATTTTTCCAGTAAAATTAGATCATTCGTAAGAAATCGAAAAACATCAATAAACAGTAGTTTGGCAAATCTGGAAATCTCAACACTGCTGTACGAAAACTATGATATCTCGCAACCAGCAAAACAAAATCAAATTCCGCCAAAGGGATATGAAAATAGATAAATTATAATAACTTTCATATTTCACAAACATTTTTCATACAGTACAAGAAATCATAGTGAAAATAAGATTCTTTACAGAACAACGAGTAAAATACAGCAAGTTTTGATTTTATAAACGAGCATGAAACAACACATAAAACTCATCAATAAAATTCACCAAAATTCTAGGTAATTCCTAACATGATAAAGAAATACTGACCAAAGTTTTGGATCAAAATAATATATGTAGCATAGTTCTTTAAAATGATTTGTCATCAAAATTACCGAAAAACAGAATCTGGAAAAGATCGACACCTCTGTACTAAAATAGTCATATTTCAGTTATACAAAAACAAAATCAAGCAAGGTCAAAAGGGTTTGAAAATAGACGAAATTATCTAAAACTCATGTTTTATACCGAAATCAAGATACTGACTTTAACACAGTCCAAAACAGCAAACAAAACAGATCAGCCACAAAATACAGATTTTTTCCCCTCAAAACAAAATCAACATAGATTCAAGAAAATTGATCCAGACACACCCAAACATAAAATCGAGTCTACCAAGTGTCTAAATATCATAAATTAGGGTAACTAACATGTCCACTCCAAGTATTTCACATGGGTCTTAACCAAAACACGAGTTCTCACAAAAATCTCACATACAAATCCAAATCAAGAACGGGTAAAACCTAAGTTAATTCATGTCCATATTGTGTCATGAGTCATCTATGGTCAAGTTTTCACAATAGAGACAAAACCCATCAAGAAAAATACAAACAAGAGTCGTCTCTAGACCCAACTACACTATAGGTGGATTTTTTTGACTTATATCAAACAAATGAATTGGAGTACAAGTTACTTGCCTTAATCGAGATGAAGAACAACGCAAATCAAGAGTAGGAGCAAAATCCACGAACGAAAATCAACGAATCAACAAATCCAAGCAACTCGAGCGAAAGTCTCCTCACGAACAATCTTCAAAAGTGCGAGACGACGGCGATGGTGGCTTGTGGCCACGAGAGAACACCAAGAAAAGAGTCGAGGGATTTTGTGTGGTGAAGTGGTCAGGAGTAGGGTGGATGAAGGCTCGGATTGTGGGAGATGGGGCTCGGGTGTGGGGTGTTGCTGGGAGGAGGGAAGGCCGGGAAGGGGACAGTGGCCTGGAGGGGAGCTCGGCCTGGGCTGTGGCCGGGCTGGGGTTGCTGTCGGGTTTGCATACAAGGAGAGGGAGAGAGAGGGGGTAGCCGGGATTGAGAGGGAGAGAGACTAGGATTAGGGTTTGTGTTAGGGGGATTAGAGAATATATATATATGTGGGGATTAGGGTTGAGAAATACAAGTTGGGTTAATGGGTATTTGGGTTGTGGGTAATTAGGAGTAGCAATATGATTTGTTTAATTGAGCTTCAAAATAGAATACAATGGATAGGATATCAAATAGGATTGGGGATAAATAGGACAACCAAATCACTACCACAACAACCACCCAAAATAATAAAAAAATTATATAAAATAACGAGAACGAGACCAAAATGAAGAAAGAACCAAAATAATGAAGAACGAAACAAAATGGACAACCAATCACACACGAAGAGCTCAAAATGAAATAAAATGAATGTATATTGAAAACAATCCAATATACGGTTCAGAAAAAGAATACAACAGAGAAAATACACCAAAACGAAAAATACACTCCAAAATACACAAAATGAAAAACAGGGGTTACAGCTAGCCAAGAAAGAATCTTAACTTTAAGCGGAGCACAACATCCCCAGATCTGTTTAGCGATTGACGAGTTAACTCCTCCGAAATTAAGAAATCTATAGAAAGATTTAACCGAGAAGGAACCAGAGGTGGTCCATCGCCACTTAACATCATCAGAGAGGTGCCAGGAGTAGTTATTCAAACTCTCAAAAAGCTTATAGAGCTCAGACTCGAGAGAAGGGGGGAGGATGGCAGAAAAGGGGATCTGCCACTTTCTGGTGTGGTTTTGAGTTGAACAATAGTCGGCCACAGTAGCGAAGGGGTTGGAAGCTAGCTGAAAGAGCACCGGAAAGGCGGAATCTAGCTTAATATTTCCAATCTAGAGATCTAACCAGAACTTGATCTGGGAGCCATTAGCACAAATATGGTATATGCTACACAGAAACAGTGCAGCAACTTTCCACATTCCTTTCCAGAAAGGGAACGCTTTGGAGGAAATAGTAGGGTTAAAATCCAAAAAATGTTGACGACGGAAGCAACCCTTCATAGATCATTTGTGATTTTTTTTAATCCAATTTGTTAACAAATTGTAAAATTTCCAATATATTCCTTTCAATTTTTAAAACTAATTAAGTTATTTTACATGTTACTCACACAACCAATGAGTTTTAATTTGCATTTTAGTGCAATTTTCAATATCCTTCTTATAACATGATGATTATGATTTTCTTTGAAGAAATATTTTTGCTTCTTTGAATAATTATTTGAGTTTGGTATCTCAATTTTATTCTTTTATTTCTTTGATGTGATTTTGAATTACAAAAAGGCACGCATAATGCTCATTATAAAGGCATATCATATTTCGATATATTAAGTATAGATATGTATTTTTTTCATATAATAAAAAGTACATATATTTTTTTGAACTGACATTATTACTTATTATGATTTTCACTTGATTTGATTAGTTATTTAATTTGTGGAAAATTATGATTTTTTATATTTTATGTAACACCTCGGGTCCTTCAAAGAACCCAACCACAGCTCCACCAGATGGCACAGTCTCACAACATTATAGCTTATTAGGTGTTATTTGATCTTTGGCAATCTAATACAACTCATAACTCACTTTTCAACTAATATGAGATTATGTAAATGTAGGGGTATTAGAATCACCCATCTTTTAGATTTAGCGCCCTCGCTAAGTTCTGGTTGTTCATCTAGTTAGGACCTTCTTCCAAGTCGATATGGTCCACATGGATGCCACTACCCTGGTTCCACCAGCGTGCTGACGTGGTCTTCCTACCAACATACTGTTCATGGCCCCCCACCAGTGTGTACACCCCCTGTGACCCCATCATCGGTGTGAAAAGTTGGCTCTGATACCATTTGTAACGCCTCTGGACCTTTAAAGGATCTAACAATGACCCCACCACATAGCACAACCTTACCAAAAGTTTTATAGTTTAGTAGGTGGTCTTGAGTCCTTGGCTGTCTAATATATAATAACTTATAACTCACTTCCCAACTAGTAAGGGACTAAGTAAATTTAGGGGTATTACATTTTCATGATCTCAAAGGGAAAAACATATCTCATTTAATGTTGTCATATAATCAAAAGTATAATAGGATGCAATAAAGCTTGAAATATGTAAGCAACAAAATTTGGAGACTCAGATTGTAGAGTTATTTTCTCAATGGGTTTGGGTTGTTATAAAGGGTATGTTCATATTTTTTTTATTTGGTTTTTTTTGTGGGGATACTTTTAGCTCAAAAATTTGCTGATGTTAATTTTCCACTCTTCTCAACCATGACCAACTCCTAACAACAATTAATTTTTTGCCGTCTCCTTCTCCATAAGCATTTTCTGGCGATATGGGTCCTTGCATCACTTCTTCCTCCGATGTCGACGACCGTTCCTATCACGGTTCCCCAACTCACATCTTCAGACAATCTACGCTATGTTCTTCTATCATTTATCTCTCTGAGGATGTCGACCACTCATTGTTTCATTACTTCTTCATCCAATGACACCAACCAGTCACCATTCAGGATCTGTGCTCAGTTCCATATATGCATCCCACTTTGCATATTCAAATATAACCTGACCTCCCACTCTTTACCTTTTATGACAGATTTTCCTCCAATTGTCTTCTTTACTGGGCAATCATATCAATTACCGGCCGGGACTTGATATGAAGGTTGTGGATCTTGTTTGTACACTTCCATAGATTTTTGCGTCTCTTCCCGGATCCCTCCAACTCCTCGTTCGAGATGTGAGGATCACTATAGCCATATAATTCATCTTTCGATCCAATATTTCTTTTCGAGCTCCCACACTACACTCGAGTAGGTGAAGCCCACAAATCTTGGGCAATAATTGGTTTATCCAACACTCGATGGATTCAACTTTTACTAGTACTCAAACTCTATCTTCTTGAGCCAAACCCTAGATCTGAACAACCTTGGGGCAGCGGCGGCGGCTTGCCATCTTCGCCGCCGCCGCCCCATCCCCCGTCGTCCCCCCCCGGTCCCTCCACGACGACGTAAAGCTCCACGAATCCCCTCCTCCACGGAGACGCTGTGATGGTCCTCAACGATGCGATACTCCATGTACGGCGAAGCTCCATGATGATGGAGATGCTCCGCCCTTTCGCAGATGGAGATGCTCCGCCCTTTCCCCGATGCTGCGATTCCAACGGTTGGCCTTCGACGCTACCGATCTTTCGCTGATGGAGATGCTTTGCCCCCCACGTGACGGTGACGTCGACGACCCACCTCAGCCAAGTGAGGTCGATGTGGTATGGGGCCAGCCAAGTTGCTGTGCACCCCCCCAACACACACACACACACACACACACACACACACACACACACACACTTCGTTGGCCCAGATCTGATTTGCCCTGTGGGTGAGGCCGGTGATTCGGCATGGGGCCAGTGCTTGCTTTTGCTGTGGGTAGGGGTGTGAAGCAAGTAGATTTGTTCGATTGTGGGGTTGGACTCGTGATGGGGTCCCTCCATGATTTGCTAGTTGTGTGCCCGGATGTTCTGTGCGCTTGTCACCATGTCCACACTCTCAGGGCCATTCATGGCGGTCTGCGAGGGTTGGTAGTGCATGTGAAGATGCCGGGAGTTAGGTTGTCTTGCACGTTCGTGGAGCTTGGGCCCAAAGATGGGGTCCCTCCATGATTTGCTTGTTGTGTGCCCAGATGTTCTGCGCGCTTGCCACCAGGTCCACACTCTTGGGGCCATTCATGGCAACCTGCGAGGGTTGGTAGTACGTGTGCCGGGAGTTAGGTTGTCATGCACGTTTGTGGAGCTTGGGCCCAAAGATGGGGTCCCTCCGTGATGTGTGCTTACTTGTCTCAACTTCAAGGGTGTTTGTTTCAACTGTCGCGGAGCGAATGTGTCGCGCCAGAGCTCCCTCCCGCGCCTGTTGTCACGAACACCATGGATTTGGGGTTCAAGTGTGTGAAGTCAGTGTGTGGGGGTGAGGGGGTGTGAGGTTGGGGTGTGGTTGGTCAGGAATGTCCTACGATGTCGCGGTGCAGTCTCCACAGTGCCTACTATCTGGCTATTGAGCTTCCTCCAGCTTAGGCCACTACCTCGTGATAGCGTCGTCTCTTCCCTCGGATTGAAAATTTAAGTCGAGATAAGTCTGTGTGGTGAGAAATTGCCGGAGAGAGCTTGAGCGTGAGAGAGTTGAAGGTATCCTCTCTACGGATCTCTCCTGGAGCGTGGTGTTAGGTGGGGTGAGAAAGATAGTTGTTTGGTGAGAAATTGCCTGAGAAAAACGCTATCATGTGAGAGGTGAAGGTATCCTCTTCACGGCTATCTCTTTGGTAGCGGCTGTAGGAGCGGCTGGCACGTTTGTAGGATGAGTGGTGGAGTTGGTGGAAGGGTGCGATCGCTGTGCATGTGTCGTGGGGTCAGTTTTCGATCTGCGGGGCTTGGGCCCAAAGATGGGGTCCCCCCAGCGAGGTGAATGTAGGGAGCGGCGGGTGATAAAATCCTGCCAGACTTGTTTCAGGTGGGTGTGCATGTGTCTTGGAGGCACTGTACGAAGCTAAACTGACGTACTCACAATTTTGCTGGACCGAGCTAGTTTGTCGTCCCACCCTCCAGGATTGTTGGAGGGATTTGTTGTTTGTACGCGTCATGTTGCTTCATGTATGTTTTATTTTCTGTCTGTAGTTTGTATTTGGGCCCAGGACTCTGGGTTTGTTTCGTTAAATGCTTATTAATGAAACAGGGTGGCCATATTCCACCTTTTCCCTCAAAAAAAGAAAAAACACTCGATGGATTCGAGTCAGCTGTATTTGTCGATTCTTCTTATAAGACTCTTATCTCGAGGCACACTATTATATTCAGAGCCTTTTCTTATGTGTACAAGGGTAATGAATTTATCTTAGCCACGTCATTTTGGAATTTATTCATATGGATTGGAGAAATAAGACATCGACAAGTTGGAGAAATACATTACTTTTTTCACTGTGATTAGGATATTGATGGTTTATGCTTGCCTTGACCCTACTTTCCTACTAGGTAATGTTAGAATAAGAATTTCATAAAACAGAAATGCTAATAATAATTGTGAAGAGTTACAATTACAGTAAATAAAATAACAAAACAAACCATACGATACAGAGTCGAGACTTGAATATCACTGTCATTAAAGCAATTTTCGCCCTGTAGTGTGACGGTGTTTTGACAAAATGCCTCACAGGATACAACTGTATTACCTTTTCCTGAAGAGCAGCACCCTAACTTCAGAGATCTGATCGAACTGGAGCTGTGTTGTATTCTTAGTATTGACCCAGAGAGGAAAAAAGAAGAGGAAGATTGAGACTGATTTTTTCAGAACTGTCCCTCTGGCAGACAAAATGGACTGATTTTATAGGAGTTTGAGAGCAACTGAAGGGTCCATTACTCTGTAACAGCAGAGTAATGGTCCACTACTCTGTAACAGCAGAGTAGTGGTTCAAAGTCATAACTGATGAGTCATTACTCTGCTGTTACAGAGTAATGGTACCAACTACTGAAGTTGAAAAGCCTCAACAGTATACTGGGGGAAAATTTTCTGACTGGGGCAAAAAAAAATATAGGCCAGAGCTAAGCCAGACCAAACCAAGCCGAGCCGAAGCCGAAGCGGGGGGGGGGGGGGGGGGGGGGGGGCTGGGCCGGGCGCGCGCGCGCACGCGTGTGTTTGTCATTTTGGCTAAGTCCTCTCTCCACTACACATTAGTGGTAACCACCGGGCCACGCCCTTTAGTCCAATTTTTTAGTATGTATACTAGACAAAACTTTTCCCATTTCCGATATGGGACTATCCATATTCTCCTAATATCCAAGTTAGTACATTACTAGTACCCAACTTTGGACCAACATTTTTTATTCATACGGAATTCGTTTTGGGCACATAAGTACATCACGGAATAGTGCTCGACGAGAGGAACATGATCCAATCAATTTCCGGCGTCGCCGGTGGCCGGAGCCCAACGGAATCCGGCCTAAAAAATCTGCAAAAATGTTTTCCAACAATCCCCCACATGAATGGAAATGACCAGACCATGTAATCCAGACACGACAAAAAGACACATGACAAAAAAAGACTATGAGAATACAATTAGAAAATCACTGCATCAGGAATGGTAGTAATTTTTCAACTTTGAATCACCCTTAGTGAGTAGCCATCAGATTCACTTGACCAGGTAGTGAACATGATGTCTTGAACTACCCGGGCTTTGATGTGAACCTAGACAATAACTATCACACAATTTCATCTCCTCACAGAACTAAGTTCTCTGGTTGTGTTCATTTTGGCCTTGAACAACCCTGGTTAATCGTGAGTGAACTTGGAGAATGTAGCCTCTCTTCATTCTCCTAGAAACGGCCCCATTTCACACTCACAAGGTGATTGTCTATAAAGGGTATCCTGCCATACCCCACTTTTATTTCAAAGCTATGTGAATCATTAAAAGCCAAGTTTATCCTAACACTTTACGGGCAGTACTGTTTTATCATCCTAAGAGTGGGTATGAGATTTTAATCTCTCAGTGCTCACGTCGATTCAACAAGATTTGGTTGTCTCCTTGAACCTAGATCTTGGGATCTCCAATTCCTAGGTAGGGTTTCCATCAAGTATCCTATTTCTTCATAGGCTTTAAACTCATTCCTCTTGATGATCTCACAACTTGCTTTCGCAACAAACCTTTAGTAAATGGATCCGCTAGGTTGTCGGTTGATTTTATATACTATATAGAGATTACTCCATTTGAGAGCAGTTGTCTAATGGTTTTGTGTCGCCTTCTGATATGAAGAAACTTACCATTATATATACAACTCAGTGCCCGTGCTATAGCCGATTGACTGTCACAGTGTGCACATAAAGCAGACACTGGTTTTTCTCACATAGGGATATCCTCTAAAAAGTTTCGAAGCCATTCTGCTTCCTCAGTCGCTTTGTCTATAGCAATAAACTCAGATTCCATGGTGGATCGGGCCAATAACGTTTGTTTAGAGGATTTCCATAACACAGCTGCACCACCAAGTGTGAAGACATACCCACTTGTGGATTTTGAGTTCTTGGAGTCCGATATCTAGTTGGCATCACTGTAGCCTTCTAGTACTGCTGGATATCTGGTGTAATGCAGCGCATAACTCTGAGTATGTCGCAAGTAGTTCAATACTCTAGTTATTCCTTTCCAGTGACTTCGTCCTGGATTACTCGTGTATCTGCTCAGTACGTTTACCGAATGTGCTAGGTCCGGTCTTGTACAATTTGTTAGGTACATCAGACTACCAATTACACATGTATATTCCAGTTGTGATATGCTTTCGCCTGTATTTTTGAACAGGTGAAGACTTGGATCGACGGGGACTTTTGGTAGTCCCATTCGAGTAATTCTTGAACCTTTCAAGTACTTTCTCAGCATAATGAGCTTGAGACAAAGTAATTCCCTCAGATGTCCTGAAAACTTTGATTCTTAGTATGACTTCCGTAATTCCCAAATCTTTCATATCAAATTTGCCACTAAGAATACTCTTAGTTTGTTTGATAATGTCATTATTGCTCCCAATAATGAGCATGTTATCTACATACAGAAACACCAAAATGTATCCATTTGGAGTATCTTTGATGTAGATACACCCATCACATTCATTTATTTTAAAACTATTTGACATCATAATATTGTCAAATTTTGCATGCCACTGCTTTGGAGCTTGTTTCAGTCCGTACATGGACTTTACAAGCCTGCACTCCTTGTTTTCCTGTCCAGGAACTACGTAACCCTCAGATTGTTTTATGTATATTTCTTCTTCTAAATCTCCATTTAGAAATGCAATTTTAACATCCATTTGATATATTTCCAGGTTACGTGGAGCTGCAATAGCTATCAACATTCTTATGGAAGTCATTCTTGTTACCGGGGAATATGTATCAAAGAAGTCTAGGCCTTCCTTTTGCTTAAATCCTTATACCACAAGCCTCGCCTTATGTTTCTCTATTGAACCATCTGGTTACAATTTTTATTTGAAAATCCATTTGCATCCTAGAGTTTTACATCCAGAAGGCAAATCGACTAACTCCCATGTATGATTTTGCATAATGGAGTCTATTTCACTTTTGATTGCTTCCTTCCACATAGGAGCATCAGGCGTAGACATGGATTCCTTGAATGTTTTGAGCTTATTCTCTAACAGAAAGGCCGTTATGAAGTCAGGACCAAATGACTTTAATGTTCTAGCCCGTTTACTACGTCTAGGCTCATCATTATCATGTTCTAGTTCATCAACTAAAGTGCTTGCATTCCCTTGTTCACGTGTACGTTTGGGATACGTAGTATCCTTGCACGGAAACACATGTTCAAAGAAGGAAGCATTCCTTGATTCTATTATTGTATTCACATAGATATCCGATATATCTGATTTATATACCAAGAACCGATATGCACTGCTATTGTGTGCATAGCCTATGAATATGCAGTCAATCGTCTTAGGTCCTATGGTGACCTGTTTTGGTAGGTACTGCCATTATTGCTAGACACCCCCCACACTTTGAGGTATTTATACGAAGGTACGTTACCTTTACACAGTTCGTATGGTGTCTTGCCAGTTTTCTTGTGAGGTATTTTATTGAGAATGTAGCTGGCAGTCAGCAACGCTTTCCCCCACATATTTTGGGGTAAGCCAGAATTCAACAACAAGCTATTTATCATCTCCTTTAGAGTTCGGTTCTTGCGCTCAGCAGTACCGTTTGATTCAGGTGAGTAAGGAGCATTTGTCTGATAAACTATTTCATGTTCAGAGAAGAACATATTAAATGGTGCATCATATTCTCCTCCTCTATCACTCCTAACGATTTTAATCGTTTTGCCAAGTTGATTCTTAACCTCAAGCTTATATTCTTTGAATTTATCCAAAGCCTCATTTTTGCTATGTAACAAGTATACATAACAGAATTTTGTGCAATCGTCTATAAATGTCACAAAGTACTTTTTGCCACCTCTGGTCTGCACGTATTTTAAATCACATAAATTCGTGTGAATTAGACCTAGAGTTTCTGTGTTTCTTTTTACAGAACGTGATGGAGTTTTAGTGAGTTTGGCCTATGTGCAAACTTCACATTTTTCAAAGTTGTCTACCTTAAATTTTGGTAGCAAATTTATTTTAATTAATCTACGCATAGAATTAACATTAACATGGCCTAGTCTTTCATGCCAAACAGAAAAAGACTCAACAATATAGGCAATAAGAGTTATTTCATTAATTTTGGGAACAACAGGAACAATAGTTTTAGGGATGACTGTCATTACATTAAACTTGAACAGTCCATCCTTTACATATCCTTTACCCAAGTACACCCTATTTTTAGACAATACAAAATTATCAGAAGCAAGAACAACCTTAAATCCATTCTTACTTAGCAAAGATCCTGATACCAAGTTCTTTCTAATATCTGGAACATGCAACACATTTGTAAATATTAGTTTCTTGCCTGAAGTCATTTTCAGCACTATCTTCTCCGTTCCTGCAATTTTGGAGGTGGAAGAATTACCCATGAACAGTTGTTCATTCTTATTGCATTTCTAGTATGAAGTGAACATCTTCTTGTCCGAGCAGATGTGCTTGGTGGCCCCAGTGTCGTACCCCTACTCTCAAGGATTGGTCCCCACTAGATTCACCTCTGATACAACAGCACAGAGGTCCAGGTCAGATAGACCGGTGGACAAGTTCTCAACTATGTGTGCATGGGATCTGTCAGTTCCTTTTGCCTGTCCAGTTTTAGCATGGTTGTTGTCTTTTCTACGGCATTCGGAAATTATGTGGCCCAGCTTGCCACACTTGTGGCATTTTCCAGCAAACCTCTTTGCTGCCGGTTTTTTGTTGGAGGCCTGGGGCAAGAACTTTCTCTTTTTCCCTTTCTGTTCATGCTCCACCATGTTTACCTTTTCTATGGACTGATTTCCATAGGACCTATCGACCTTGCGATTCTTCTCTTCGATACACAACCTGACAATGAGGTCTTCAAGAGACATCTCATTTCACTTGTGCTTGAGGTAGTTCTTGAAGTCTTTCCATCCAGGTGGAAGCTTCTCGATGAACGCTGCAACCTAGAATGGTTCGCACAGCGTCATGTTCTCTGCAACGATTTTATTCATTATCACCTGCAGTTCCTGAATTTGACTCACCACTATTTTGGAGTCAACCATCTTGTAGTCCAGAAATTTGCCGACTACAAACTTCTTGGACCTGACGTCTTCTGTTTTGTACTTCTTCTCCAAAGACCCCCACAGAAGTTTGGACATCTTGAAGAAACAGTAGACGTTGTACAGAGGGTCTACCAAGTCATTAAAGATGTAGTTCCTGCAGAGGTAGTCACCCTGAGTCTATGCATCAATCGCAGCAACGGAGTGTGCATCCATTGGTGCCAGCGTAGGGGCAGATTCAGTGAGAAACCTGTCCAGCTTCAAGGTGGTCAGGTAGAACTGCATCTTTCCCTGCCACTTCTTGAATCCAGTTCCGTTGAACTTCTCTGATTTTTCTCCCACAGTAATATGTGTAGGCAGAACGACCGAATGTGCCGCAATCGATTGTGCAGTCACATTTTGGGTCACTGGTGTTTCGGTACTGATAAGCCCATTGACACTTTCGACCTGTGTATTTTCCATGTTCTAAAACAATTAGAATATAACTATTAGTTGTTTTTTCCGAAATGATAACAAAACCTGTAAAGAATCTTCACAAAAAAATGTTAGAATTGAGGGGAAAAATTGCTTTAAGATTGTTAGAACAAGAATTTCATAAAACAGAAATGCTAACAATAATTGTGAAGAGTTACAATTACATGAAATAAAATAACAAAACAAACCATACAATACAGAGTTGATACTTGAATATCTCTGTCCTTGAAAGCAATTTTCGCCCCGTAGTGTGACGGTGTTTGACGAAATGCCTCACAAGATACAACTGTATTACCTTTTCCTTGAAGAGCAGCACCCTAACTTCAGAGATCTGATTAAACTGGAGTTGTGTTGTATTCTCAGTATTGACTCAGAGAGGAAGAAAAGAGGAAGATTGAGACTGGTTTTTCAGAACTGTCCCTCTGGCAGACAAAATGGACTGGTTTTATTGGAGTTTGAGAGCAACTGAAGGGTCCATTACTCTGTAACAGCAGAGTAATGGTCCACTACTCTATAACAGCAGAGTAGTGGTTCAAAGTCATAACTGATGAGCCATTACTCTAATGTTACAGAGTAATGGTACCAGTTACTGAAGTTGAAAGCCTCAACAGTATACTGGGAGAAATTTTTCTGACTGGGGCAAAAAAAAAGTTACAGGCCAGAGCCAAGCCAAGCCGGACCAAGTCAAGCCGAGTCGAGCCGAAGCCGAGGCCGGGGCCGGAGCCGGAGCCGGGCCGGCGCGTGTGTGTTTGTCATTTTGGCTAAGTCCTCTCTCCACTACATGTTAGTGGTAACCACCGGGCCATGCCCTTTAGTCCAATTTTTTAGTATATATACTAGACAAAACTTTTCCCATTTCCGATATGGGACTATCCATTTTCTCCCAATATCCAAGTTAGTACATTACGAGTACCCAACTTTGGACCAACATTTCTCATTCATACAGAATTCATTTTTGGCACATGAGTACATCACGGAATAGAACTCGACGAGAGGAACATGATCCAATCAATTTCCAGCGCCGCTGGTGGCCGAAGACCACCGGAATTCGGCCCGGAAAATCTGCAAAAAACGTTTTCCAACAGGTAAAACTGTATGGGTCAAAGATTGCGAAAGTTAGCTAATTTGTGGTTGTAGCTGTAGTGGTTGAACCCAAACTTTGGTTTAAAAAAAAGAAAGAGATGGATGTTAAAGTAAGTTTCGTCCCGTTTATAATTTTTAAAATTTTTTAATAATGTGTCGGACGGATGATCATATCTTGTCTGATAATTGTTGGCCAAAACAGTGGAACATTTGCATCAGACCATTTTTTTTTAATTTTAAAAAAAAGACGATAGATCATGTTTCATCTCTCTATTTTGTAATTTTTTTATCTCCTTAATTTGCCCTTCACACTTTCTCTCACTCTCAACCTATATATTCATACTAGTTTAAGTATTCGTTCTTTATACTATCTCACTCTCCACTCATCTGACTTGAAAATTTTATTCCCTCGTCTCAATTCCTTCTCTGGAATATCCACTCCAAAACGCCATGTCGAACCGAATATTTATTGTAGGATCAAATCGAAAGTTCAAACCGGTTCAGATCATGACAACACAATGATAGAAGTCGAATCAGATACTCTATATATGAATTTAAGTAATCTAACAATGTGGAAACGAGTAGTCGACGAACTGCCCACATATTTGTAAGCATATTACCGAGATCTCTTATGATGGATTTTGTACATTAGAGAAAATTGAAATGACCCAATCAGAGCATACAAGCGATGCTTTCGTGTCCCACTAGTGAAACAAATAATCGATATTGTGGGGTGGCACCGTTTTTCCACAGTTGATACGGAGAAGCCATCTCATCGACTTGTGGAGGTCTTGGTTGAGAGATGGTAGGACACTACCCACACTTTTCACCAGTTGTGGCAGTGAGTTGGGATTCACCCCAATGGGTTGGGCAATGCTAACAGGGTTATCCACATAAGTCGGTGAAAAACCTCTGTGTAATGACGAGGCGTACCCTACGAAGTAGTTCAGACCTGCTTCTGTCATGAAATAACTAAATCTGGTTGGAAGTCTAAAGGAATACAATATTCGTTCATTGAAGAAGTATTTTCATAGCAGTACGATCGAGGCAGCCAAAAGTTGATAAAACAAAAGTCATGACGGTTGCACGAGGCATTCTTTATGTTCTCTCGGTGATTTTATTTTCTCCAATGCTGCAATCAGTTGTCAAATGTGGTTGGCTTGCAGCACTTGAAGATCTTATTAAAGCGGGTACAAATGATTTGGGTAATCTAGCACTGGCACTGCATATATGTCTCTGGATTCATGTTGCATAAGTAAAGTAACGGTTTTTAACAGCCCATGGCAATTACTCGAGGTAACATTTAACGTAATCATTATTTACTTAACTAATAAATATAGTTTGTCAATATCTTATTAAAACAAATACAACTCCGTAAATCCAGTATTAAGCTAATAATACACACATATACGTGTTCCAATAAGTGCAACAACAGATAATCTCGCAGACACATTATTGGCTGCCGACAAACGGCCAAAAGGTTGCACGATCGGAATTGCAATGAATTGGAGATTCGAATAACGGATCAAGTTAGATACAATGACATGGAAAAAATTATCCCGTAGCATGACATGACCAGTATACATGGCAAGTTCATCTAATTTCTGAGCACTGGGATTGAA
>CM030361.1:17687901-17702142 GCA_017893485.1 Hemerocallis citrina | reverse complement strand
CAAACGCTTGGCACTCAACTGTGCCATAATCGAGCTGCTGCAAAATGCTCATATTTCATATTCTCCATACTTTTCAGGAATATATGTGATGCTAAACTCACTAACCATAACTGATGGATCACCAATAAACTAAGAAACACGAAAATAAATATTAAATGTCAGCACTCTACACAAGTAAAATTAAAATATTTTTGACTCAAAAGTAACAGGATGCAATCCTTTATCCTCAGTTGTGGGCAATGTAGGAAAAGGTTCAGTAGGCCATTCAGAAGTAATAGGGCTGGGTGTTGTTGCTGGTGTATTTAAAAATCCAATGTCAAATATTGCATATACTTGGATAAAACTAACGAAAATACCAAAACCTCCATGGGAATGTAAGTGGTTGAACTATAAGAATGATGTTTTCATTGAATATTTGAATATGAAAAATTTGTGCCTCAATTGGAGAAGGATTTTGGTACAAATCCTTCAAATGTATGGAGAAGCCAACGGTTCTTCTAGAAACAAAATAGAAATATTAGATCCATTATGACAGAACTGTTTAATATGTATTCTGTGGCAATAACCTAAAGAATATGCAGGAAGGATGTCTTCGCATTGCATCTACTCAAACATAGATGGTACAAGCAACATAACGAATTATGCAGTACAGGTAATGTGATCAAAATGTGGGGACTGATGCCAAGGAAGTGTCACTGTATACAATAGCGTACAATGGCACTCTTTATTAACTTACACATACATGGATCACAAGCTTTCTATTTAAGTTTTAATGAAATTAGCTCTTCTGTAACAACAAGGTTGCTTTAAGATTCATTCAAAGATTCATTATATGAGTAAGTAAAATGCAGTTGGAAATATAATGTGCGTTCTCCCTAATTTGGAAGCAATCTTATGCCTACAAAAAATATATCATTTTGGCATTTAATCATAAGTCCCTAGTTGCGACAAAATTACATTAAATTTGTAGAGTATATATAATCATATGTAATACCGGTTGTTCATTAAATTGGTGCTATACAACTATGATTTAGTGATTTTTGCATATAAGGCACTTGGAAAAGACAGCACTTTTAACAAATCTCAAAGGAAATCTACGGGATAAGAAATTGTTAATTCTACTTTAAAATTCATTAGCAATTCTCTTAGAAGCACATGCACAAATACGATGCGAAGCGACACACTGGCACAAGGAAGATTTGGTAAAACTAAACTAAAATATCAATCTAATGAAAATATTTATTCAATAATAAATCAAATAAAGTCTGCATAAAATTACTTGAATCAGGCCTCTTTCAACGAGGTTCATGCTTTGGGTTTTTCTCCATCCACGGCCCTTTACTCACCATTAAGACTGCATTCACCCCATGCTCTGCAACCTTGATCACATCTTATTGAACACCACCGTTGCAGTTGATAGACTCACCTGATAACAAACCAACACATTTTCCCTCAAAATTCCACCTTTCCAAAAAATTAGAAAACTCAATCCTTAACAAAGAACAATATAAAATCTTAACAAGGCTTCTTCATGAACTTCTCAAAGGAATTCCATCACACAGTTTATGTGCATGTAGTTTCATATAGAATTAATTTGGCACTAAACATTGAGAAGGAAACAAAGATAATCTTTTTAACTTGATCAAAGTTACTGATTTTCACAAGCCAACTCACTATAAATTACCAATATTCAATATGGTAGCACGAATTTGCAATCCAATAATCAATGATAGAACTGCAAGAAATCAATACCAAATTAAGGACTCGTGAGAGAAGGCTTTCGAGTCATTGGAGGCGCCAGAGCGTGGTACGATATCCGATTAGTAGTTGTCAGAGACGTCGATAGTCGAAAGCTAAAGAGTCGTCGAAGTTGTGAGAGTTGGAAAGTGCTGCAGGAGAGAGAGCGACGCTGGGGAAAGGGTTTGAGAGAGGAGGAGGATGCTGCGAGGAGTTAGGGTTTCGATTGAGAAGGGATCAATTTTGGGATTTAGGTTTTCTAATTTGGATTTGATTTACGGGTTTCGATCGGGATTCTATAGGGAATATAGATGTCGGGATTAAGATGATGATGCGAAAAATTAACGACTAAGATTAAGATGATCGTGTCAAATATACGATTTAGATGATGTTTGAATGAATGGTTAAGATCGAGTTGTCGAAATTAATGGCTGAGATCGCTTATGGACAGATTTATTGTGGCTTTTATAATACTAGTATCATGCACGTGCGATGCACGTGGAGAGGAATGAAAAGGACCAAAAAAAAACTATAATGCACGTGCGATGCACGTGGAGGGGAATGAAAAGGGAAAAAAAATATACCAACACGTGCGATGCACGTGGAGGGGAATGAAAAGGACACAAAAAAAACTATAATGCACGTGCGATGCACGTGGAGGGGAATGAAAAGGGAAAAAAAAACTATCAACACGTGCGCTGCACGTGTTGACAAATGACAAACGGTGACAAATGACACTAACCCCTTCTCCCATTATAATAGTAGAGATACACACACACACACACCATTTTGGAAATCAGATGAACGGCCGGAAGAAGATATTCTATCCGTTCAAATAAATTTAAAAAAAAAATTTTGGACAATATTTCATATTTTGTCCAATACATTTTAACGCAAATTTTTTCAACGTACGAAATTTCATGTTTTGTCAGGTATAATTTCCAATTTCATATTTCGCAGCCCAAATATAACAGACCATTATTTCTCTCGTACCAAAATTTTGGGTATTTGGATAACGACCGGTGGTGTTTTGTACTTAATTTTTTTTAAAAAAAATTTGGCATTAAGCCAACCAACGCTCTAAGTTGTTAGTCGAATTACCCAGATCAACCAATGCCATCTATATAAATCTGTCCGAATCAAATCCCCGTGCAAGTCTCACCCAGTTCAACTTGTCTCTTCTCCCCTTTTCCGGTGCGGCATTTCCTCAAACACCTCCTCCTCCCTCAAACCGTCCCAAAATGTTCGTCGCCAAACCCCCCATCTCCCCGTCCTTCTTCTCCCCCAAACCCACCCAAAACCCTAACCCTAATACCGCCCTCTTCACCCCCAAACCCAGAAAGCTCACCATCCTCAACTCCCAATCCCAAATCCTAACCAAAACCCCGTCGCAAACCCGTGTCGACATCCTCTCGGAATCCCTCCCCTTTATCCAGCGCTTCCGCAACAAGACCATCGTCGTCAAGTACGGTGGCGCCGCCATGACGTCACCCCACCTCCAGTCCTCCGTCGTCAAGGACCTCGTCCTTCTCTCCTTCGTCGGCCTCCGCCCCGTCCTCGTCCACGGCGGCGGCCCCGAGATCAACTCCCTCCTACTCCGCCTCGGCCACCAGCCCAAGTTCCACAACGGCCTCCGCGTCACCGACGCCACCACCATGGACGTCGTCAAGATGGTCCTCGCCGGCAAAGTCAACAAGACCCTCGTCTCCCTCATCAACCTCGCCGGCGCCTCCGCCGTCGGCCTCTCCGGCTCCGACGCCAACCTTATCACCGCCCGCCCCTCCCCCGACTCCCACCTCCTCGGCTTCGTCGGCGACGTCGCCCAAATCGACCCCTCCATCCTCACTCCAATCATCAATTCCGGCCACATTCCTGTCATCGCGTCGGTAGCGGTGGACGAGAAGGGCCAGGATTACAATGTGAATGCTGATACGGCGGCGGGGGAGATTGCGGCGGCGGTAGGGGCGGAGAAGCTGATAATGCTGACGGATGTGGTGGGGATTTTGGAGGATAGGGAGGACGCGGGGAGTTTGGTGAAGGAGATTGATATTAAGGGGGTGAGGAAGATGGTGGAGGATGGGAAGGTAGCTGGGGGGATGATACCGAAGGTGAGTTGTTGCGTGAGGGCGTTGGCGCAGGGGGTGAAGACGGCGAGTATTATTGATGGGAGGGTGCCACATTCATTGTTGCTGGAGATCTTGACGGATGAGGGTGCGGGGACGATGATTACTGGATGATGAGGTGAGGATTCTATTTGTATTTGTAGTTGTTTAGTAGTAGTAGTAGTAGTATTAGTTATTTGAAACTTGGTGTTTGTCATTGTATTTGGTGTTCGGTTGTTTATTTGAGATTGTTGGTAGGATTTTGTAGTTTAATACATGAGGTTATCTTTGCTTAGAGATTGGTACGTGCATGTTGGTTTTGTTTATGTGTTATGTTATATTGGATTAGGATTGTATGTTTTAGTTAATTGAGGTTTCTTGCTTAGCTATTTGTATGTGCATCATCTACACTTTATTGATCTGAGTGAGGTTGGGGCTCAGTGTGGATTTGTTTGTAGAAGGGTGGAAGAAGTAACTTTTAGTAGTTAGATTTTATTTAGTTAAGTTTGTTATTGAGAATTCTTGAAGGAGGACTGGGTATTTGAGTTGGTACTGTTACATTTTATGCTATATTACATTGTAGTAATTAGATTGTTTCTTTACACTATCGGTAGGTTACATTGTAGTATGGAGACTGTTGCTTACTTCTTACTTTTGTTGCCTGTTTCATGATGTACATACCAGTACCAATATTCTCGATGACGCTGATGTGTAGATATAATTCTAAGCATCACTGCTATATATTTTTGTTGCCATACTATTTTTGTTTTGTTTTGTTTTTGGATCATCGATGTTGTCTAGTTGGAGTCATTAAGAGCATCTCCAACCACGCTAGCTATTTTGGCTAGCTAGAATAGCCAAAATAGATAACAAACGGATAATTTGACTAGCGAAAAAAACTCACACTCCAACCATACTATCTATTTTGGCTAGCCATAAATGTTTTAATTTTTATTTACTAAAAAATAGTTACAATAATATTTTTTTAAAATGACATTAATATTAACATTAGAAGAACAAAAAAAAAAAACCATCTGCAATGGCATTCTTCCATCTCCCACTTTGTGTCATTTTCAACATCCTTTAGAAAATTTAACATATACAAAACATCCTTCCCTTCCAAACTACTAAAAAAATGAAAACAATCACAGACAACAAGTTTCTCATACTCAGTCACGCGCAATAAATATATTGATCGGAGAATGTGAGGAAATTGAACACTACATATGTACAGGTGTAACAGGTCTAAGATCTTCATCAAACAATCTGACACCACATGGTTTTTTTTTATCTTCATACGATTTCCTGGTTTCCACTACATATTTAGTTATGTAGATGAAGGTGAAGAAGTGCAATCAATATATACATGAACGAGGCCACATGAATGAAATGCACAGAGACATGAATGAAATGCACAGAATTACAACCCAAATATAAAATAAAATGAGCAGATATAAAGCTAAAATTCCAAATTAAACAGAATGGTTTAAAAAATTAATCAGATTGAGGGCAATCAAGCTTCAAAGAAATCCTCGAGTCAAAATCAGATTGTAGAGTTCAGACTCCTGTATCCATGTTAATATAAGATGTCAGCTTAAAAACTAAAGAAACTAATCATCTCTGAGACTTTGACACTCAATTCAATTGATACAAAGCAAATAAAATGAGTTGACATAGTCAAAAGTAAAGATTTAACAGATTCAGTCCATTAACATGACTACTTTACATATGTATGACAGTATGAGGGCAATCAAGCTTCAAAGAACTCCTCTGGCTCTGGAACACTCAACTTCAAGTCTTCAACCCAACTGTCTAGAGAAATCCCATTGGTAACCACATCTGACGAAACTAAGATGAACTTTCATCAACTAAATTTGAACCCATTGCATCTGCACTATAAAATGTACATCGTATTACACAGAAACTCCCAGTATCATACTACAACACAAATGTCTTGTGCATACATCAAGTTCTGAATCCTCTTTACTCCCTTTCACTGATACATTCAAATTTGGGAGATATCTTCAAGTCTGATGCAAGATTAGGATCCCTCCCTTTCATCAATTAGATGGTTAATTACTGTCAAGTAAAACAGTTGAGATGTAATTAATAGTCATCACCATCGAAAGGGACTATTACAAGAAGCAGGTCCATATACTAAGCATCAGATACTATAGTAAGCATCAGATACTATAAATCAGATACTATCAAGTTAGTATCGGCATCAGATACTATAAATCAGATATAAATCAATAGTAAGCATCAGATACATGCCATTTACTAACCTGATAAATCTCAAGATGAACACTTGACCTTGTTGCACTGAAACACTATGCATTATTTACAAGATGAAAATTATATATGATACTATGTTAGAGACTTCTTCAAAGCATTGTATGAATAAAAGGTCATCTGAAGAACAATAAATTTCATTTTCTGTAAGCATATGTAGGCAGTAAGATAGTATTGTAGTCTTACAGGGTGGTGCTTGGATGAGTAAGAATTGTACTATAAATGGTTTTTGTGAACTTTTTACCTACATGAAACCATTAAGTTATCAATAGTAAATTGTTAAAAGTAATCAATAGTAAATATCTAAAAATTTTGTAGTTAAGCTAGATAAGAAATCTGTACAAAAATTAGATAAGAAGCTACAATATTCACATGACTGTCCTGATCTTTAAATTAGCTTTGGGTTTTTTATGTTTGCTAGTTAGTGTTTTTGTTGTAGTCCTTTTCTTCTTGACTTTTCTGCCTTGTTTTGTAAAGTTATTTGGTAAAAGACTTTGCTCAAAGCATTTTTACAGTGGAAAAGAGGGAAAAGGATACATGAGTATATCCACACGTTACGATATGCTTAGTACATGAACAAGCCGGCACCAAAAAAGAGGTACAGAGGTAATTTTTCCTGAAAATATTTTCTTTTAGGAGATTGCTTATAAGATTATCCAACAAAAATTTTGAATTTCTTATATTAGGGACGAGGAAATCAAAAGGCGAGTTTACAGAAAGAAGATTTCAGCCCTAAGAGGCTAAGACTTAAATCAGTCACAACAACAAGAGTCAGAGGAATCAGATTCTCTCCTCTTTCCATTTCTATAAATTTTGATTAGCTAAAGTGAACTGTGTGCCTCTTTTATAGACATTTAGGCAAGTGCATCCAAACCTCATATCATCTCCCCGTTTACAGAATGCTGGGTGAACTTCTAACTTTCTTGAATACACGGTTCTAAGCATGGGATATCTGGTCTGGTTTCAGATATTTAGTAAATATCCGCTTGTCGTGTCAGATGAAAACATATGTATCATTAATGTGATTTAGTTAACTGATACATACATTATATATCACAAACATAATCCATCTTATGTAACCATACACCTAAAACCAAAATATATAATCACCTATATGAAATTACATGCAAATAAAAAGCTACAAATTTAAATCTTAAAAGATGAACACATAACAAATTACAGTACACTTAGATCATGCATTCATGTCTATAGAAAAAATGCTTATATTTTATATAGATAGGAAACAAGTTGACGTGTATGTTTTCCTTGTGTAGAAGTATGTACACAATAAATATTGCAGTAATCATCGTCTTAATAGCAAAGCTACTTGCTAAAAACCTACAAAATGATGTAAAATTTCAAATTATTGGCACCCACCTAGAACTGATATATCGTACCTACTGGACAATATTTATACCAATTTTGGAACATTCAATTAATTGAAGTGTATTTTAATAGGCTAATCAAGACATTTCTCGTTACATTTTACTTCATTATTAACAATATGGTAGATAGTTGAAACTGAACATATCAATTTTAAAAGCACAAACATATTGGTGCAAAATAAACATAAGCGTAGATGGGATAAGTTAACCAGCTCAGCCTGATCCACTTGAGGATCAATTGCTTCATCATCTTCACCAGCATGAATGAGCTGAGGTGAGAAAGAGCCTGGTTCTTCTTCCTCTGCCTCTGCCTCTGCCTCTGCCTCTGCCAAAATCTTCCTCTGCCTCTGACAAAAATGAAAACCAAAATGTATTCACTCATACTCAAAACTTCATCACAGTCATCTCCTGTATCCAAAGCTCAAAATGCATACTCAAAATGTATGCAAAGCTCCAAGAAACCAAATCCCCATCAATCTATACATGCAATAAGATAAAGGAATGAAGTTTACCCAAAGAACACCAACCATCAACAGTTGCATCTTCCTCGTTATCTACATAGTTCTTCTCAACCTCGCCAAGCTCTCCAAGATTCTCAGAAATGAGCTCATCTGATCTCAGGCACTCAACATCAACTCTCCTATCCTCTTCATCTGATCTTAGCCACTCTTCTCAACCTCTCCAAGCTCTCCAACCACGCTGTGAATTTCTCCCTATCCACTCTTCACAACTCCCATTCTCTGAAATGAATTCATCATCCACTCTCTCATTCTCTCCAACCCAAAACAAACAAACCACAACCAAATTCAAAAATCAAGAACAACAACAAAATCATAATCCAAATTCTCACCTGATGGGTATCTCCCTTCTCCTCAGCCAATGTCGGCAGCGGCCACACCAACATCCTCAGGAACCCACTGTAGCCTATAAACCCTCGTCGACCCTCCAATCTTCCACATCCACCAGACCCTTCATCCCCTCCACCCATCGGATCGCGAGCCCAAATTCATCGTCCACTCTCTCATTCTCTCCAACCTTAACTCTCCTATCAGGCGAGCAGATCCCGCGAACAACCCCACCCATCTGCAATATGGCGAGCGGATCCCGCTCGCCAGATTTGGCGAGCGGATCGCGAGCCCAAATCAGTTCGCCAGGATAGCGACTGATTTGGCGAGTCCGTTGGAGATGAATTTTGGGGATTTAGTCGCTATATTGGCGATTTGGGAGATTTGGCGAGCTGCGTTGGAGTTGGTCTAAGTAGTGAGCAGCTTCCTGTGCAAAAGAACATTCAAATTTTAATCCGCAACTTTTCTTCCTTAGTCGTGTGTGTAATCACCTTTTGCTGATTTACAATGAACATAAGCTTTCAAATATAAATTGATCTGCAATGATATGCACAGTCACCCTCACTGTTTTTTTAGCTGAAGCAATAGAATTTTAGCTTGGTCTTGCTAACAGGTTAGACTTGAAACTCGATGTCTTAAAATAAACTTTATCGACATATCATTTCTCCTTGACTTCAAAATGTCTTTCCATCAAACACATTGCTTTAAATGTTGGATTGGTTCGTCTAGGTAACAGTCTGGGATATCTTTTATAACATTGCTTTGCATGCTTCATGCTTAACATTCAACTTGGAGTTTCAGACCTCATCCTTATTTTCACAAACGTCTCCTTTTGTCGTAGAACCCTCTTTATTCCTTTTGTCGTAGAACCCTCTTTATTCGATGGTTCCTACATCTCTTTGTTTTGCATTACCGATGAAGCTTTAATACTAACTTCACCCAAACTGATAGCCTCAGATCATTTGTCTGCATATAGAAGTTTGAGGGAGGGGAATAAAAGTTCTTACATGGTCAAGAAAATGCATTTTCCTGCTGTTGATATGAGGAATTTTCTTTTTGGCTATCGTTTCGAGTACCCCAAGAAGAATCAAGTACGCTTAGTTTATGGAAATGGCTCAACTTGCCGCATATTTTCATTTCCAGCATTTTGAGTTTCAAAAAATATTCCCAGGATGCTAGAAAAGTCTTTTCCAGTTCAGCATCTTTCCATCTAAGTAGCTTATGAGATAATTTTTATGCAAAAATCGTTTCTTTGTCATTCTCCCTTTGCTACCAAAGACTTCCTCTTCTTTCTTTTATTGTTTATTTTCTAATTTTGTGCTACTAGTTTCTCCATAATTCATATGCTAAGCACTTGAAATCAGAATTAATCGCCCGGGAGCCCTAGGCTAGGTTTTACCAATGTAATGAATTTTTTTTTTGTAACGACGCAATTTCCTTTTATGAAATAATAATAAGAAAATGATTGTCCTGTCTTGGCTGTTTTTCTGTCTTGTGGTTATTTCCGATGACCGGTCCTCACAAGCTCGTCCGCACTTGTGAGAAATCTGGTGCCTTGCTCGAGATACATGCCGAGCGTCGGGCGTCCAAACTTGTGCGAAAGCTGGTGCCTTTCTAGAGATACATGTCGAGCGTCGGACGTCCAAGCTTGTACGAAAGCTGGTGCCTTGCTCGAGTTACATGCCGAGCGTCGGACGTCCAAACTTGTGAGAAAGCTGGTGCCTTACTCGAGTCACATGCCGAGTGTCGGGCATCCAAGCTTGTGCGAAAACTGTTATAAAATATTGTCTCTAATCTTTGATATCTGTAAGAACAAAAGAAATTAAAACGGATTTACCGGCCTATGGGGAAGTCGCGCGGAATGCACTGCCCTCAGAGTTGATCCGCGGTCTTATGTGCAGACTCTTCGCAGATGCTCCTAGTGGTAAAACCCCCGGTATCACCGGCGTCTCGTTGTCGCACACAACGTCGAGAGATAGACCCGAACTTTGTTCTTGCCCAGAACGGAACTGGAAATCGGAAGCAGACAGGGAAGGTGCGAACGGGAGAAAGAGGTTTTTTTGAGGAGTAAATATTTTTTAGTCATGGTAAAGAGATGAGAAGATGAAGGTATATATAGATAAAAAATTCTGTGAACGTGTGGAGAGAAAGTGGGAGGATTTTTGGATCTGAATAACTAATCCAACATTTTAGGAGGAAATAGTCAAAAGGAAAAAATAAATAGCAAAAGAAGTTTTGGGCCTCAACCCAAACCCGAAGAGCAAATCAGATCGGCATTCGTGTCCGCAGGTGCGGGCACGCACACCCGTGCCCACTACGCGCGCCGAACTGAACTGAACCGGGCCGGGCGGCAGCGGCGGCGCGTGCGTGTGGCCCACGGGTTATTTCCACACCACACAAGTCTACAATGGAGTAAAGGATGGATTGTATTATAGCCACTCACATGGCAAACATTCCCACCGATGTGGGACTAAAAGGAAGGAAGGGAATCTTGGTTTTGACCAAAAAGTAGCCAACAATTCCCCCCCAAAACCAAGATCCAAAGACAGTGATAACAAAAGAATAATGATGTAGAAGTTCTGGGCAAGAGTATACTATGCATAAATGAGATGGACTACAGCCTTGAATCTCACGTAGTGACTATTGTCTTTGTCTGAAGAAGTGCTTGATGGACTATGCCTTGAATCAGACTTCTTGAATCAGATTCAGAAAATAGCACACATAGTACGCTAGAGGTTCTTGGGTCTATCGGGTGGCGCTTTTGAATGGCCATGCGCACTTTTTTCATATTCATGAGAGTTGTCTGGGATCGCCCTGTCCCATAGTCGCGGCCTTCACGACCTCTCATATAGGTAGGTTCTCAAAGGGTTGGTGATCGGAGTCAACCCTACATAATAATGCTTGGACCTATTAAGAGTTTAGAACTCATCCTAACCAGATCACACCGGAACACTGTCACCATAGGGATGACATATCATTGTACAACCTCGTACAACCTCCTGGGCATTAATTTATGAGAATTTAATCTCTGAGTCAGTGTTCCATAATAGTCACCGAAGTCCAGCTTGTTTCTACCCATTGAACCGGCTTCTTGGGATCTCCAGTCAGACTCGGTTGGGTTGCCACTGCTGGTGACTTACTTATGGGCTTAACCCCATCCCCCTCGATGATTCTAGGATCAATATCCTAGACAGACCCTTTGTCAAGTGGTCTGCAAGGTTCTTTTCTGACTTTATATAGTCAAGAACAATATATTTGCCTAATATGCTCTTGATTGACTTGAAGCGCAGCTGCAGGTGCCTGTTCATCTTAGCATTCACAGAATCATGTTTTAGTAGTTCTATAACAGATTTATTATCACAGTTTATGGAAATAGCAGGAACAGGAATATTAGTAACAGGTATATACATAATCAAATTTCTTAGCCATTCAGCTTCTGTACAAGTAGTGTCCAAAGCTATCATTTCAGTGTCCATAGTACTTCTAGCTATAATAGTTTGTTTACATGAACCTCAGGAGATCGCAGCTCCTCCTAGGGTAAAGACATATCCAGTTGTGGATTTCACATCAAGTGAGTCAGTTACCCAGTTATTAATGTTGGCCGGTCACTCGAGTGAAATTATGCCGATTTCAATACATTACTAGAGTGACATATAAGACAGTGCATACTTAACAACACGTGCTCATCCCCATTCGTCTCAACATATTTATTTTTCCAATTCAATCACTCTAGAGAGTTTAGCCCAATATGTAAAACTTATGTTTGATGAGATAACATTGTCAACCGTAGTCATACATAGGATTTCTGACACTGATCTAACTAAATTACATATATCCACTAGGTTATAATTAAGTGTTATAGATGTACCATTTCTCATTTGTTGTAATCACTATTATGAACACAGGTCATCTGTCGTCTAACAGATGATCTCTTTTACTCTTATACATCTAGTGTAAGAGTATAGAATGATATAACGCCTGTAAATTCATTATCATACATGAATACCATATGCAGATTTGGAATTTATGTTACAAATCACTATCCTGGAACGACAATCCCAAGATATTGCCCTGACTTGGGATTACAAGAAAATGGATTGACCAAAATTATTCTTCCCTATATATATGGGCTTACGTGTACTTTGATCCAAGAACTGTCTATTATGGATGGAAACTCATGTAGCTATTTTTAAAGCAGTGTACTTACAGTTATTACTGCTAAAAAATACATCGTATTTCAATAATACTTACATTCCATACTTGGTGCAATCTGACTGTAGCACATTATCATTTTTTATGTAAATTTTTAAAAAAATACCATACATGGATTAGTATAACATTGTATATATTTATATCCCGGTTATAATTATATACACTATTTATTGTAGTATAACATGAAGGGTGTATAACTCTCAGATATGTTCAAAGTGGTATACAAATGAAGTGTAATTACATGATCATAGTTATGAGCATATTCATAGTAATTGCAAGCTATATAAGTCTTTATGAATGAATTTGTACATTGACATGATCAAGAGAAATATATACACAATTTTATATACATATTACATAGTGTCTGAAATATTGGTATATCACTAACCATGACTACAATTCGTACTGTCTAAGTATATATTACCCTACATAATGACAACATTTAACTAGTATATCAAACAGGTTGGCATAAACTCAAATTATGATATTGGCAATTATCATAATAAAATTCCAATTAGGAATGGAACGATTAAAGAAATTTGGATTGGGAAGTATTAGTTCGTGTTCGTGTCTCAGAGTTTGAATGATGAGAATGTTATTGACATATATGGAATAGATCATTATAGCAGGAAGCTCTTTTGTTACCATTGTCTTCCATTTTTGACATAAACTTAGAATAATGGATTGTTCCTACATTGGATAAAGCAGTAGATAATAGATATTGTGGGACTTTAAAAGTATTACATACAAACAAACCAGAGGAAGAAGAAACATGACCTTACTACAGTACCTTCACGCAGATGTGGTATCCTAGGTCAATTCAAATAAATCTCATAATCCCATAAATATAATGTATACATAATATATTCCTGAGCATATAACTGGAGACATAAACTATGCAGGACTTCGAATAAACACAAATAGAAAAGTTCACATGAGAACTTGTCCCAAAATCATCACTTCATGTCAGCAATTCAACATCAATTATTATTGATGTTTCGTAACATAATTTAGAAAACCATGATTGAACTATGCTAATTAACATCAGAAATGTATATTCTCAACAACAACAAAAACATTAGAAAGGAATTAAATTTTAAAGGAACAACATACTTTCGAAGAGGTTTTGTTGCAATTAGTAATACAATTATGCATACAGATTTGCCCCTTTTCATTAACACAATTTATTGCATTCTCAATTATTTATCCTTGTAATTAGTAATACAACCATGCTTGACAAAGCTTTAGCCTCACTTTTCACCAGCAAGTTCTCTTTGCGAGACTTCAATTATCGCTTTTTAATCTATACTGAAGTTCTTGCCTATATTCTAGATGGAAAGTTGTACAATCGAGTTGCACAAGAAAATGCATACAACTCTACACTGCATGCAGCATATAGTTGAACTTTTCAACCATGAAATGCTATGAACAAATTTTTATTTTAATTTTCAGTTATGCTTAAGCATTTTATGGAAACAATTATCCTTTATATCTTTATCCTTCATTAGTTTCATTATGTGTAAATCATCTAAGGCTTCTTCCATCAAAATGGGATTGCCTATGGAGTCAATGCTCCAAGAAGATTCACAAATTTTTTTTTTCTTCTTTTTTTTTTTTTTTTTTTCTTTTTTCACAACCTGAGATCGTTCCCTAAATCAATTTTCTGGT